>ML809394.1:8806-24575 GCA_009831015.1 Picea engelmannii
GCCACGTGTAACACGAGCATGTGCCCAACTAGTTGTTGATTCCTCTAGACACACAAAAAATAAAAATAAAAATAAAAAATAATAATAATAATAATTTCACATATCCATACATAGAAATTTTCTTTTTAAACAGAGAAAATGATAACAAGAAATTATCATCAAAATAGGTCGTGCACATATTTATTAAAAAGATGCATGTATTCTCCAAACCTTGTGTATATTCAAATTATACCTTTAAATTCTAAAGAGGCCCAAAAGATGTAACATGTGTTTAATCAAGATAGATTTTTAAAATCTAAATAGCAATTACATAATGGTAAATATCCTAAAGTTTGAGTGCATAGTAACATACAATAAGAACCACAATCGTAGGTTAAAAATATAATGATGAAAAAACGAGTTTGAACCCTACGACTTTTGAATTAGTTGTTGATTAAACAAATTACCCTCTCATTTACTAGCATAGAGTGGTCGATGTAGGAAAGGACTTTTGTAAATGATTTAAACTCATAACTATGAATCAAACGAAGGATATTGTCAAAGGGGACATGAGACAAACCTTCGTGACATAGTTTTGTTATAAACAGAGGGTGCAAGCAAGCTGAGTTGAAATGAATAAAATCTTGATTACTTTGCTATTATATACATAGAAGGTAAACACGAATTGAACATAGAGGGATTAATACGGCTATTTATTTATATAGAAGGTAAACACGAATTTCCACAAAGATATTAATATTGCTATTTATTTATAGAGAAAGTAAATATGAAATTCCCACAAAGGGTTTAACACTACTAACTATAATTGCATAGAGTGAAGTTTAGGAATTTCTCATAAAGGTTTAGTATTTCCATATAAGTTGCACAGAGGGTAAATTTTGAACTCCATAGAGAAGATCAATATTTCCATGTACATACAGAGTGTAAAGTTTGTAATTCCCTATGGAGTTCCAACAACTGAAAAGTTTGAAGCACCAACCCACATAGAAAGGTTTGGGATCTCTCGACAAATTCTAGAGGATAAATGACATTATTACACAGTGAAATAAAAGAAAACATGAAAGGAAAACTGAATGTTTAAATGTTAAAACGATTTCGACAACGAAAAAAGCATAACGAGTATAGGCTAGAAGAACAACAACCAACCTAGGAGAAACATAATAAACCTCCAGTCCTGAAACCTTGAACACAGTGGAACCCCAGGAGAAAATGCATACGGAGGCACAATGGTAATGTCATTTAAATCCTCAAACAAAGAAATAAAGCAGGGAGTCTGTTCATGAAACCTATCTTTATTTATACATTGCACCAAAACAAAAATTTCATTCATGGTATACAGAGAGAGGAAGAAAAAAAATATTTTACTTACCTTGCACACTGAAGAAGCATATGTATGTTTGCCTCCTTCCATCATTCACCATGGTCAAGCTTCCCAAGTTGCTAACCATATACAGAGTAGGGGAAAATATTAGTTATAACGCAGAGGCTGATTTCACATACAACACAGAGGTAAGTTTCTTGTTGTAGGACCAAAGGGGGGAAACAATGAACGAGTGTGACCTCAAAGGCCTCAAGAGAGGAGTGATAGTAGTTGGTACACCCTATGCCATTTCCATGTGAAGTCAAGGGAGATGGCAAGCCCATGTTGGGAAGTATCACCTAAGTGTCAAGTCTGAAGGGTACAAGATAGGTCTCCCCATTAATGGACGAGGCCATGATTGAATGACTACAGGACCCGACCTGTCAGCCACCATTAAATTAGTTTCAAACCCATTTATTGTTGAGCCATGTCGCTAGTTGGGTAGGGTTACTAAATTTATGGTTATGTGTATGTTCGCTACACTATACAAAGGGCATACGACATTATGGTATCCACATATTAGTCTATATGTTAACAATAGGTATATCGTTGTGGATAGTGTTAGTGTTAGGGTAACATATAATGGTATATATGTTAAACTATAGATATATCATTTATGATAAATTCATAAGTATTATAGTGTCCATCTAATAGGTTGTTGTTAAACGATATACATATATTGTGGATAGTGTAGTGTTTTGGTATCCATATAAAAGCCTGTATGTTGAAGAATGTATATATTGTTGTGGAAAATGTTAGCGCTATGGTGTCCATATAATAATATGTATGTTGAATGATATGTTTATATATATTCATATGGATAGTATTAAGGATATATCCATATGATAGTTTATACGATAAATGATACATATATCGTTATGGTTGTAGTATGGGTAGACTATACGATAGTCTATAGTCTATAGTTTGTAGCATACATTGTTGATCAGAGCTAGGAGAATTGTAGAGATGGATGATAGATGATTAATGTTAGTATTTTACGAGATATATTATGGATAGGATGTCTTGATATAGACATGGTGTTATTCTAAGGACAATGACAATCATGTTCTCTTTTTTCTTCAATACAAATAAGTGTATGCTTATAATCCAATAGCGTCGGTAAGTCTACTATGCATACAATAAAAGAATAATGATATGTTCAATGGATTATCTTTGTACCACTTTCAATGTTGGAGAGACAAGAAACTTTAATGTCCCCTAACAAAAAAAAAAAAAATTGGGAAATTTTGGGTACATTACATCCAGTATGTTGATTGGCTCCTCCATGAGAGAACCCTTGTTCGACACCTACAAAGAACTCAAGTCAATAACATGTGACATATCTAAATTATAATGTCACAAAACAAATACATGAAAAACATTGTTCATACACCTGAAAGAAACATGAAAGGATAGTTGGTAAGCCACGGTTCCTTTCCTTTCTACAGCTTTGAAAGGTCCCACAAACCATGGATATATTTTAGCACCCTTTCCAAACTTAATTGAACTCTTATGTGGTTTCATCTACGAGAAACCTCTATTGCCAACATCATAACTGTGGTCAATGCAATGGGCATCAACATAATTATTTTGTTGGTATTTTTATTCTTTAATACTTTTCGTTATGGATTGCATATGATATTCCATTTCTTGGATCACTTATGTTCCCACCAGGACCGTGTCCTCTAGTTGATCTGAACTCAAAGGTGTCCTACACAGTCATCCATATAGAAAATCAAAAGGTGTCCTCTTTATCATTATGTGATAATTGTTGTTGTATGTAAACTCTACCAATGGTAAAAATTATTCCCAACATTTTTGTTGATCCATCGCATACATATGAAGTATATAATCTAAAATTTGATTTGCTATTTCGATTTTTCCTTCTGTTTGAGGGTGATATATTGTACTATAATTCAATTGTGTTCCCAAAGATTCTCGTAAAATAGTCCAAAAATGTCTAGTAAATATCGATCCTCTATCCAAGATTTTCTTCCTTGGTACACCATGTAATCTCACATTTTCATTAACACAAATTATATCTATGTATGGTTCTTGATATGTTGTATGAACTGGAATAAAATGCACACTCTTCTTCAATGTGTCGATGACTACAAAAATATAATCATGTCTCCTTTTTGTTGGTGGAAATACAACATTAAAATCCATCTAAATGAATTCCCATTTAAATTCAGGAATTGTATGTGGTTGTAGAAATATCGTTGGATGTCCATGTTCATCCTTCACTTGTTGGAATTCAAGACATCTCGCCACACAATTAACTATATATATCTTCATTCCCTTCCAAAATAATAAAGGTTTAAGGTCTTCCTTCATCTTCGTGACTCCAGTATGAGCCATATACACCACTCAATGAGCTTTGTTCAAAAAAAATAATTCTTAATTCATCATTTAGTGGTACATAAATTATGTTGTTATATCTTTAAATTATGTCACTGTACAAAGAATCTCTCATATCTAGGTATCATCATTGTATCTCATCCAATATTGTCTTTTACTTCCTTCTTCTAGTCATCATCAATTTGTAATGCTATAATATTTTCTCGAAGGTTCATATGTAGTGGTATTAATGAGAAAATGTGAGGTCCCTAACTCAATTCATATGCTACTCTGTTAATTTTTCCCTTGATGTATGTGATCTCAAAATCGTGTTCACTTAAAATTTCCAACCAATTCCTTTGTTGTGCATTCAATTCACTTTGAGTAAAAATGTGTTGCAATCCACAATGATCATTTTTTAACTCAAATTTTCATCCAATAAGATAATGTCTCCAAAATCGTTGTTGAGACCTAAGTATGAACCCATGCCCCTCCTTCCTCATTTTAACTATACCTTCCTGAAAACAATTCCCCTTCTGGTTGGTTGAGCTAATATCTCTCTCTAAATGACTTCATTCCTATCGTTTTCTTTCTTGATTGAGTCTTTGCACATTTTGTTTCTATTTTTATTGAAGGATAATTACATGTAGTAATTTGGTTCAGAATACTTGTCATCATTCTTTCCATTTATTGAGCTTACAACAGGTCGACCAATCCTTTTTGTATGCATAGGGAATGCCCGTGAAAAAAAACAAAAATTCGAAGCAGTCATTTTTCGGGCCTAGATTGTGAAAACACACAGGGTAAATTTTCAACGATAAAGATCCAAAAGGCCGATCATATCAACGATTCATGTACATTAAGGGTTCCATAAAGGATAAAGGTTTAATCGCAGAGTTACAAAAACTTCACTCTGTGACTTTGCCACCGAAACATCCGAGTTCATATTTGTCAAAAAAGCTCGAATGTCGAACTCCCTTATCGCTTCGCAAGATCAGACATTCAGGAGATCTCCATACTTAGCACTCAAAATATCCTGAATAAAAAAATGTGAGAGCCATGTAGAATTCATATGTGTTGAAACATGACATCCAACGGCACATTGAACTCATTTCAAGCCATTTGGGTTAGTTCATTTGCTCATTTATGGGTGACACGTGTCACTCTCTTCTTGAGGACACATCAACGATCGTGACGTAATGTGGACACATTATATCTCGGAGATCAACCATCCAACTAGACACTCAAATTAACAAATCTCGTACATTAGAGGTTTGATAAAGACGATAGGTTTAATCATAGAGTTATAAAAACTTCATTGTGCTACTTTGGTTCCGAAACATCCGGGCTCATATTTGTCGAAAACTCTCAAATGTCAAAATGCTAAAAACTCGAAAATATGGAGTCCAAAACTATTGAAACACTAAATGATTAAAGTATTAATCTTAGGTTAATTAAGATAAACATAGTTAATGACTCCACGCGCTTAACACTCCGAGGGATTTTAACTCAAATTGAACACAGTTCTCCAAACCTCTGAAGTGTGGGAGCTTTGAAGTGTCAGTTCCCCCCCGAAAACCTGAAGTGTGTCCTCAATGCCACATCACTTTGCAACATGGTCACTCTGGGAGGTATCCATACTTTGTAGTCAGAAACAACTAAACCCTGAAGAGTAAGAGACGCATTGTAATGTACACCAAAATTTACATCAATAAAAAAAAATTGATAGCTCTATTGATACTTCTTACTTAATCGTCTTAACCTATAATCTCTAATAAAAAGTTGATAGCCTTCTTGCGAGGTCATACTTATTACATTAACTTGGTACATGCCACAATAGTCGTCTCAATAGGCTAGAGATTTATCTATCCCTGAGAAGACTGTGATTTGGTTAATTCCTCAATTCTATAGGGAAAACTAGCCCAACCTAGATTCTAATTTTAAACAAAATTAAAAATCTTCCACTTCATATCTAATGAAGGAGTACCACACAATATTCCCTTACAAATGTACTCTTTCTTATCTATAGTTTTAAACCTATATATTGATACTCGTTTGTAAAATCCGATGGACATATGCTCCTTACCACAATCCTATATAGGTATATACATGTAAATAACCTATGTTTATAGTGAGGGAAGGTACCATATTTTCATGAATCAAATATTTATGCTAGTTTATGTTTTCTCCATAGTTTGTTACGTTACCCAAACGGGAACTATATAGATCTAACTTAACAGTCATGCTCTTACCAAAATGTGCAATTTAACTATTACATGAAAGGTCATTCTTGGAAGTTTCTCTTTCGTTAAGACCTTAATATGGTAGTTAGAGGGAGTCTAACATATGCCAATTGTAAATATCAGGCTCTGATCCATGCAATACATAACCCTGAGGGTTGAGATTTCGTTGGGATGACAAGTCATAACTCTAGACTTGGAAACCTATTGAATCCGACCTCTATCCTTCTATCCAGCACTATCTATGTTGGCTTAATGATAGGTATTTTCACTGACCATCATTAAGGTTTGGTTAAATGTGAAGTCAAACTAGCCCGTAAATGTCATAATGCTTTTGTTCTTGAAAGTTATTAGGGTTATGCAAAATATTGATCCTAGGTTGTCATGACCAATGTGGAGGTGCCAAGTGTGTTTAACCACATCGTAGTGTAGCCATGCATTCCTTCAGCATTACTCTGAGATGTGAGAGCTTCCTGGTAACTAAGTCTCACTTTATTTTAGTGCTTACGCATTTTCGTAATGGTACTTGGTGTCAATCTCTGCAAGGTTTCTCCATGTGAAAAAAAAAAAGGTGGAAAGGTGAATCAAAGGTTCTTGTTCTGTGTAATGCAGGGGGATGGATGCATGACCATCTTGTTTCCTCCTTCACTAGGTAAGTTTTCATCTACTCGTAGGATTATATTGTCTTTTAAAATAGGTATTTCTAAGGGTCATTCGTTAATGAGATTCCATGTATCTATTGGTTGAGTTTCTCTTATCCTTTGTTTCCTAGATATGTTATATCCCCATTATTCGTATTGTATAACTGTAACCCTTCCCCTGGTAGTCACAATATTAGCTTACCCTACGAATGCAACCACCCTCCACTCGTGCTACTCGTTGAGGCCCTTTATGAATTTTACCCAGTGAGCTCAATAAAAAAAATAGGGATAGCATCGTCGCTCTGCTAGGTTCTTTTTATTTTACTGTCGACGACAACCATCCTCAAAATTCTTCCTAAATCTTAATCTGGTAAGTTTTTATTGTTGTCATTCATGGAATTTCAAAGGCTGGAACCTTGTTGATGAAATCTGCTCAGAACTTCCACAATACTCTTAACGTTTCATATAGGTAGCATCCTGTGTAAGTTACAATGTATTATTATTTTTTGTGGCTTCTGTCGAATTTATACTTTGCAAAAATCATGAGAGTTTTTACCGATACAACCGGGACCTTGAATTTTCACTCATACTTGAGTTTCCTTTCTTTGTTTTTTCTTTTTATTTCTCATTTGGGTTCACGACCTTCCTCTCGCCTGAGGATCCTACTAGGTTAAATATCCTTGTAGATATAGATTACAAACTTTCTATTCTTGTTTTGATTAAGTCATGAGATTTCGAACCCTCAACTCTGGAAGAGGTTACACATTTGACTCACTGTGCAAATATTACATCTACGAATTAGTTTCTATCATAAATTCAATCATGTAAATGAGATAAGGTTTTCCTTGCCATTGTGTAGAATTAATAGCTAGATCAAGTTACCTTGTTCGATCTTGAACGGAAAAAGTTACAGTATTAAAACTTTCATTGTGGGAAGTTAC
The DNA here is from genome assembly GCA_009831015.1 of Picea engelmannii. Lineage (NCBI taxonomy): Eukaryota > Viridiplantae > Streptophyta > Pinopsida > Pinales > Pinaceae > Picea > Picea engelmannii. The sequence continues at coordinate 16,329 of ML809394.1, forward strand.
TCCAGAATTTAAAAAATTTAAAGTTTAGCGTAGAGGACAAGCGGTCTATAAGTCCATAATTTTGTTCTTGACCGTGTTTGCTTTATCATCAATTTGTAAGTTTTTAATAAATGTGAGAACAATAACTCGCGACCTTACCTGTGGTCTGTATTAGGGAATTATCTGGGATAATTTTATACTTTGTAGAATTTTCAGTTCTGGTTATGCATTGTAGATTACATATTTAATAATGTTCAATCTGTTTGTTATCTTTTGAGCCATTGATTTAATAGTTCGACTCTAACTTGATTTAAGTAATTACTTGTAATTTTCTATGTGCCTTTATTTCTGTGTTCGAAATAAAACTTGACTGTCACATCCCTTCAGCGTAAAACATATCAAATGTAATATGAACAGGGCGTTATATGCCTCTGTGTGACATGTATGATCTAAATGAATTGGTTAGATTATCAAAGTATTAATGGTTTGGCATTGTTTTCCTTGCTTATCTAAAATTCCAGAATCAAAACTTTTGGTTACCAAACTAATCATGGGACCCTTTTTTCTTTACGATGGTACCCATCAGACCTTTTTGGTTCCACTCCTCCCCTCGGACCTGTGGGAATGTTTCTCAGCGACGTCGATGGGAAGCACTTGCACCCACAGTCTTGAGGTAAGTATTGTTATTGTAATTGAAATTTTATTCTGGCATTAATTAACCCTTAACACTAATTTACCAATTCTCAATTATTTTCTTTTTATAGGAATCACTCACTCCACTCAACTGGATCCATGAGCTCGTCGTGCTCGCAAAGTACTCGAGTTCTGACTCTCGAGGTTTAAGTCTTAGTTTCCGGGTTATTTTCATAGTGGTACAGAGTGTCGTGTTAGGGTACTATTATTATGATAGCCTTTGTTCCAGGGTTCCCTAGGTAACCTAGTTAACTGTATCTTAAATCCTTACTGGAATAAATAAATCGAACAATTTTGAACGGGGGAGAAAACTCTTAACAAGAAGGTCTCTGATTTAAACAGTAAATTGCTTTTGGGTTTGCTACCATAGAGAGGACTATAATTTTCTATGTCCTTTAAATAGACTTTTGATAAAAAGTATTTGAATTGTATATAAATCAAGAGGTCGACACACTACCTTTTGTGTGTGAATATGTTAGATATTGTGTATAGCTCTATGCAATTTAAGAATACAACAATATCTATAAATATATATACACATATTTATCTCCTTTCTGCGTTTTCTTTTAGAATTCATTTAGTTTTTACAATAACCCAATAACCCTCGAGCTAAATGTCTATACCTATCTATAATTATATGGTAATGTTTATGATTCCAAGCATGAATTTTGCATTATTTAACTTGACTACACATTCTATGGATGGATATATTTACATAAGTCAACTTATTTTCAGTCCACATACACAATAACTTGCTTACTTTACTAAAAGAATAAAATCAAAATGTACAAACTGATCCCACAATTCATTTTATTCTACGAGCTAAACAAATAAACAATTCAACAGAACAATAAGTAGAGGTACATATCTGAACAAAGTGTTGGGACAACAAATGGACCAGCCAAGTTCTGCCCAACCATAGAACATAACAGCCAATCTACTTGCTTCTTTCACCCCCTAGCCTGACCATGAATCCATGAGGGCAAACACTAAAACGCATCTTTCACTATAGTCCTCTTTCAGATTAGAAATTCTCCTCGCCTCACACTCAGAAAAACAATGCTCATAATAGAAAGTGATATTATTTCCCGAGCATACTAGGCAACGTCCTACCTCCTCTCATATGTTATATATGCAAAATCATCTTGTGCCTAGGTATTTTCCCCTTCGGCATTTTCGCAGCTTTACAACTCCCTCATTTTCAGGGGCTACCAGTGGCCAAATTATTGATCTTCCACTTGTAAAATTAAGCCTTGAGGTAGTTCAAGCATGTTTCCCACCCATGGAGTCATGGTGAGCTAATTTCAACGTGGCTATTCCATTTGTCTCTCAGCAATAAATATAAAAAATATTTGTTTCTTACAAGTGTCATAGTCAAAGAGTTGGTTGGGAAAATAAAATCATTGCCCAACAGTCACAATAATAAATTACAATTAACTAAATTCCAAATTCAAAATTTCCATAAATGGCAATAATTTTCCAAATTTGATTTTGCCAAAAACGGAAATAAATACCTAAGTGTATTCAGACTTTAATAATAATTTATTTTTGGGGATATTACATCATTTTCCCCTTCAGTACAACACTGTCCTCAATGGTCATTCCTTTCTTGGAACATGGTTGGATAAGATTTCTACAAATCTTCCTCCAATTCCCAAGTGGCCTCCTTAACACTAAAGTGCTTCCATTGCAATTTTACCTGGGCAATGGCTCTGTTCCATAGTATTGTTTCTCTCCTTTCCAGAATGCATAGAGGTTCTTCTTGGAACTCGCCTTCTGGTTCCACCTACACCATGTTTCAATCGATCATGTGAGTAGGATCATGAACATAGTTTTTTTAAGAAAGAAACATGAAATACATTATGAATTTTCATATTTGTGGGAAGTGCAAGTTGATATGCCATGGGTCCAATTCGAGCTAAGATCTAGAAAGGGCCACAAAAACTGGGCACCAACTTGGAACAGTTTCCTATCTTTAATGAACTTCTTCTTGCTTTCACTTTTAAATACACGTCGTCTCCAACTTCAAATTCATCATGTCTTCTTTTCAGGTCCGCATAACTTTTCTGTCTTTCTCGTGCCTCTTTTAAATTTTGTTGTAGTTTTCTTACCGTATTCTCCATTTCCTGGAGCATTTATGCTCCCACCATGAGTCTGTCAACTAGATTATCCTAGGTAATTGGATTTTTACACTTTCCATTGTATAGTAATTCGAAGGGGCTCATCTTAGCCGATGTATGAAAATTCCACTAACTGCAGGTAGTCTTCCCACTTAGTTGGTTTCGTCCTTATGTACATTCATAGCATATCCTCCATGATTTGGTTCATTCGTTCAATCTGTCCATCCATTTGTGGATGGTAGCTTGTACTAAAATTCAAGTTAGCATTCAACCCTACAAACAATTCTTTCCAAGATGTAGATGTAAATTTTACGTATATATCTAAAATCACCATTTTAGGAATAAAATGCATTCTAAAAATTTCCTTCATGAATATTTCAGCTATGTTAATAGCTTTATAAGTAGATTTTACAGGAATAAAATGTGCAGAATTGTTAATTTTATCAATTAATACCATAATTGAATCATTCTTTTTTTTAGCTCTAGGAAAACCTTTGATAAAATCTAGTGATATAGTCTCTCATTTCCATTCTGGTACTGGTAGAGGATGCAACAGGCTAGTTAGGTGTTGGTGTTCATGTGACATCCCCCAAAAATAAAATATTTAGAAATTCAAGTTTGTTGGAAATTCATTTCCTTTTTTAGTAAATTCGAATTTGGAAATTTTTTTCCATTTATGGCAATTCCAAATTTTAAATTTAATATTGTAATTAATTATTATGATTGTTGGACAAAGATCTTATTTGACTCAGCTAACTATTTTGACTATCACACTTGTATGAAAACAAAATATTTTATATTGATTGCAGGAGGACAAATGGAATAGCCATGTTAAAAAATAGTTGACCATGACTCCATGAGTGGGGAACAAGTTGGAACTACCCCTGGGCTGATTGTTACAAGTGGAAAATCAGTGATTTGGCCATTGGCAGTCCCTGAAAATTAGGGATTTAGAAAGCTATGAAAATTCCCAAGGGAGGGAAAAGACCTAGGCAAATTGATAAATAGCATATGTGAGGAGCTAGGATGCTGCTAAGTATGCTAGGAAAATAGACTATTGTTTTTTGCTTGCTGTTATGAACACTACTGAGTGTGTGTGAGGCAAGAGGAATTTGATGGAATCGAAAGACATTTTTGAGGAGGAGGTTTTCCAAGATCACCCTCATGGATTCATGGTCAGGCTAGGGGGTGAATCACGCAAGTGATTTTGGCTGCCTATTCTATGGTTAGGAGGAACGTGGTTGTTCCCTTTGTTCTTCTGCGAACTAAATTCAAATATGTTAATCCACTCCTTCTCTAGTTTTTAATGATCATTTATATTGATGATTGTATATGTTAATTATGTATCGAAGTAATTTCTATGGGTGAAATCTGTGTGTAATTTTCCATGTACAGTAATATGATGAACTATAGCTGCATAGTAGGATTATTTGTCTTAAGGACAATGCTAACACTGTGATGAATGGAATGATAGAATGATTGAGGGCCTCATTCGTGATAGATGTATAATGCAAAGAACAAACTGTTTATGGTACGCTGTATATAGGACATAGCAAGATTTAAAAAAAAGAAAAGAATAAATGAATGATAGAATACAGTAGTATAAATCTAGATTAACAGATTAACTTTGGGCGAGAGAGTAGAATCGACCTTACAAGTTTATTTGTAGGCATCGATCAAAGATTGTAACCACATCTTGGTTAAATATGTAACTTTTAATGAAACTTTGTCTAATCGATACTAAAACTTCCCAACTGTATACTATACTTAAATCAGAAGATTAAATTCCTGTATAGTATGTGGTTTATGAACATGTCCCCAGAGTTGTTTCTTTGGAAAGAAATCGAGACCTATATATAGATACACCTATATGTTATACACATAGTCACTTCATGATGGAAACCTTCTGCTAGTTTTAAAAGAATGCAAACATATATATATATAGAGAGAGAGAGAGATTATATGTAAAACAGTGTAATAATTATATGCATACTCCTATGTACAACTTTATCCCTTTGACGCTGGGATGAACTATCCATGAAAATTTAGGGTAACAGTTATAACATCTCTGTATCTACGAAATCATGGTTCGGGAGTAAGAACAACAAGTATAGTATAATGGTTACAATTTTACTGTATACCTTTCATAACCAGTATTACAACCGGAATGCCCTTATCTTACACAACCCTCCGAAAACAAAACAAATGATATTTTTCGAGTAATCTCAAACATAAGTAGGAAGGTCAAATTTACCTGCTAGCATTTAAAGAGAACAAAAAGGGAGTACATTCTGTAACCATATTCCACTTTACGATTTAGACAAAATTCACCAGAGTAAAAATTGAATGATTAAAGCTATGGAAATAAACATGAATTACAGTAGGGGACCTTGACAGATATAAGCACTTGATTTTATTCCTTTCTAAGATTAAAAGTATAAACAGACCCGGTACGTTGGGAGAGAGAAACCAATCAATTTTCTTCTAAGTCGATGGTCAAAGTCTGGGAGTAAAAGTATAACTATGCTTTAAACCCAATTACACAATACTGGACTTTTTAGGGGCCTTTCCCTTAACTAATTTATGAAATTACAATAGTAGCGATATGACCATCTTTGAAATCTGATAACCTACTTTGCATTTCTAAATCTTATCAGGAAGCTAGGCTATTCGCCAAGAGCTTAAAGAGGATCCCGAGTACCTTTCTTGTACAAGGCGTGATCTAGCATCCAACATAGTAACCCTGCAGACCTCTAAAGAGAAAGACATTTTCCTTTATTAACGATAAATATTAATTGAGAAAAGGATCTTATAAATAACAAAATAATTTTGTAAAACAAAATACTTATCTCGCCTGGGCATGAGCGTTGCCAACCTTCAGCCGAGTCGTCGATGCCCAGTAGAGGAGAGGTGAGCTTAAAGACCTGATGGGTACCCTCACAGCAAAAGGTAGAGGCCCATCATTAGTTTTGGTCACAATTCTCATAAAATGCCAATTCTCAGAAATAAGTAAGAAATAATAACAATACTATAACCTTGTGGAATCAAAAGAACGAAATAGGTGACTATGTAATATGCAAGCCTTAGATAGGTTAATACAACAATGAAGCCATTTTTCTATCAAACGCCAAGCTGCGAAGGGGTGTTGGTATGCATACTATAAAGGGTACTAACAGGAGAGAAGAATAGGAAACAAAAGGAAGGAAAAATGCTATGCCATTATAGTTAGAGACTTAAACAATGACTGATCGTAATTAGCTTGCAAATACGTAAAGATACGCATTATTTTTTTTACTGAATTGTATTTACATACATTCGGAAGGGAGAAACTATAGTACCAATCACCAGTGGATTTGGGGGGTGGTCTACCGGACGGTAGGTTTACTTGAAAATAAAACCCAGTATGAACATAAACTCTGAAACGTAGAAAATCCTTATAAAAACTTGGAAAGATTTTTGTGGTCGAACAAAGTATAACACACATACTATAGTGTGGGGATTTCCTTCTTACCCTATAGGACCTTCCCTTCTTATCAACACTTTACTAGTATACCGGTCATGGAAACAGTGACGAATAGGGACAACCTTTCCGAGTGACGAGAATCCTTTACACTCTATTATCCATGTACATCACTGAACTGGACTAGTATAAGTCAGAACACAGGAATGTCTTGCAGGAAATTCTTAAAGAGGATAAATGGTTAAAGTGAGTTAGCAGAGCATCTTGTTACCTGTTCGATGGGAGTCAACCAGAACATTCTTGGTTACCATTTCCATCACCACCAAAATGACCTTGTCCATGGTACACCTACCAAACCAGAATCCTTACAACCATCAATGAAGAATTATCGTAGATGGGTATAGGCATGAAGGAGAACATAACCATTTTCTAAACCAAATCTAGGATAGTAGAAACTTACCAGAGAAACCATTGTTCATACAGTCCCGCCTAGTAACGTCTTTCTAGATCAATGATATGATTCATGGAAGAACAAGAATACGTAGAGACGTCTTTCCGAACCATCGATATGATTCAAGGAAGGACAAGAATACGTAGAGTCTCTCGAAAGAGCTTGATAGTGGGCTAGTAGGATGTTGAAAAACCCTAGGAAGAATTGTATTACTCGCTTAAATGTTGAAGGTATGAGGGACGAGTGAGACATGTGATGAGGACCAAGTTGGCATTACTAGAATGGGTGAAATTTCCAGGTGATGGTTTCAAAAATTGCATACATAGAAATACCATTAAATGGTAGATACAAACCTTAATTATTTCTGATAGTCGACTGACATTTCACATCAAGAAATGGCAGAGTAAGTTAATTTGTCAAGTCCTGAGCAAGTGGAAGGTTGTTACACCATAAATGTAATTGTTATCACTAAACCTATCGTTAGAAAAGATTACTGGAGTATTGTTTAGTTAAGATGAAGATCGTTAAAGGAGGTAGTTACTCAACCTCTGTTAAGGAATAGGCTCACAGTCAACACTAAAAATCTAAGTTACCACTGTGGGTTAAACTCGAATCCCGATCTTATATACGAGTCAGGTAAGTTGAAATTATGAACTGTAATTTCCTAAGTCTCTTATTACGGTCACCTTGCACATGGAAATAAGTTGATAACAAGTAAATAATCGAGTTCGTAGTGGGTCACCTTGGTAAACCTTCTAATTCATGGTATGTCAATTTTTGTATAGGAATACAAATTGTTCCATCAATATAGTAAAAAGAAAGAAGGACCTTTCTTTCAAAATAAATAAATAAGAATGAACTGAGAAGGATATATATATATCCCATACAAAAATATATATATATATATATGGTAAAATTAGTAAACTTTTTGGGTTCATTACATATGGTATTAGAGCAAAAGTCACTGCCATGGGCCTGAATAGGGCCACATTAGTTAATTATTATATATTTCGGTTTATGTAAAAAACTAACAAATATTATGAATTACAAACAGAAATCCATTTCTGTTTTGTGCTAATTATGGTAGCAAAGGAGGGTGCGGAAATCATGATGGAAGGAAATCCACAGCAAGCACTCCCTGGAGATCGAAGACAGAACAGTGATGGAATCTCCCCCACGGAGGTGTTGCAAACAATGAAGAATCTTATTGTAGAATTGCATATTTTCAAATCCGACAATGAAAAATTGAAGAAAGAACACTAGGAACAATATAAGATAAATGAAGTCTTGTTGTGAAGCATAGTGACCAAGAAAATCTCAAAAGAAGATAACCATTATGAAGAAGTCAGCAAAAAGGAATCCAAGAACTCTGGGATGAAAATAGAGAAAGTTGATAGTTCGTCTGAAGGAACACCTTCAGCTGAAGTGTTAAGTACCTGAATAGATCTATAAATATAATCACCACAAATACTGAATACACAATAGATCCACAAAACAAGATAGAAGAAACCACACTTTATTAGAAGAAAACCCTTGAGGTAGGG
>ML809394.1:38602-58176 GCA_009831015.1 Picea engelmannii
CATGTGTTATTAATTATCATGCTGCTCTCATTTTTAAATTTTGTTGAACAATGAGTTGTTATTATGCTGAACAAAGAACATTAAAGAAATTATTATAGCATTTCTTTATTTAAATTATGTTTTATAAGGTTCTGTTTGGACAGACCTTACACATGGTATCAGAGCCCTAGTTTAAAATATGCGGCCAAGGGCCTACCTACCCACCCATCCTCTTGACCCTTGACTGAATGCTATGCCTTATGATCCTTAAAAAAAAAAAATCCCTGAAACCGTGTAAAACTTTAAAACTTCTTGACATGTACAAGTGAGATTGACCTATACAAGTGAAATCCTTGAAAAGGGTTATACAAACATAAATAACTAGATGTATAAATAATATATTTATGGAAAACTTATAAATATGGGCCTGAGGGCCAAGTTCCAAGCTCTAGCTCCACCTAACCTCCAAGCAAAGCACACATTTTTTTTTGTTTACACAGATCTATATATATATATATATATATATATATATATAATGAAGAAAAAGAAATAAAAATATTACTCCACCCTGATAAATGTTACAAGAAATTGGTTTTTAGGATAATTTTGCCTCTCAGGTTCTTTAGTAGGAAAGTCCACTAGCTAATATCCAAGCAATGAACCTTGCCACATATCACAAGTCACAACACATAACTCAATGCCCAAAGTAGAGACCTAGGGCCAAGACACTTAGGAGAGAAGCATTATATGTGCAGTATACACATTACTCCAAACTAATTAATTCAAACTAATATTATGATCTTGGTGCCCAATATCCAAACTAATTCCATCAACTATCAACCACGAAGCACATTCAACACATAACATATATCAAAGTCCAACAAAGGGCATTATTTTCTAAACATGTGTTATCATCTAAGCACCCAACTACAAGAAAATGCACCAAAGTTGAGACCAAGAATCCAAAGTGCTCAATCACATGGAGGAGAAGCCCACAATGGGTGCTTCATTGCACTACGTATGCCAAATCTCCAAATCCACAACCATCAATTCAAGTGCACCTGCCATGCACAACACACAAGTTATCACATTAACACAATACAAATCCCAGAGCCAATCCTAGGATACCATACTTAATACAATACAAAGCCCTATTTTAAGTGCCATAGTTTTGCCCAAGCACAATGAAGGAGGAGCCCACGATGGGCATATGTTCTATGCCCAAAATGCCACTATTTTTGCAAAATCCATCGAACACAACCCAAGCCACAAGTGGAAGCTTCTCAACAAATTTCAAATCCAACGACCACCACCATTTTGCAAAATCACAATCTCAATGCCAACACCGAATGCAAGCACAAAAATTTGGGGTCTAGGCCACTATCCAAATCCAAAGCTATCAAGCCAAGCGCACCTACACCAAACAAAACACACAACATTGCAATTTAAGCCAAGACTAATCTCTCAATGCCAAAGCCATCAAGGGAGGAGCCACAAGCCTTTACCATAACTCCATCGCATAAAAATCCGAGTCACTAGAGGAGGGAGCTCCTAAGGAGTGAATGCAATGCACTACGTGACAAACCCCAAGATGCAACTAAATCTCAAAGACACGGCCAGGGGGAGAAAATAGTCCCCAAGCTGAGAGGATCCCATGAGGGACGGGTTTCTTTGCACCACCAACCCATAGACCATCAACCCCACCGCAATTGCAGAGTGAGAAAATCCCAACCGCATTTGCAGAGTGGGAGAGGTGGTAGAGGAAGGAGCGTTGTCGAGGGGTGTAGGGTTTGGGGATGGAGAGCCCGAGAGAGTACGTGTAGGTTTTGGGGATGGATATCCTGGGAGAGTGCATGTAGGGTTTTGGTGGATGAGTGCCCGGGGGGTGGGCATGTGGGCCTCGTGTGTGCCCGACTCTTTTTTTTTAATTTTAATTAATGTAATTTTTTTATTAATAATATTTTAATTGTTTAGTTTATATTTATTTATTCTTTTAAATTATTATCATTTAATTGAGGTTTAAATTTTAATTGTTTAAATTCTTAATTATTTATTAATAAAACAATATATATATGTGTGTGTGTGTGTGTGTGTGTGTGTGTGTGTGTTTTAAAATAAAACTAATTAATTGGAATGATCAATTAAATTAGTAACTAATTAAGTACATATTAATTAAGTGATTAACTAGTACTTAATTACATACTAATAATAATATTAATTTTCTGGATTAAATTGAATGTGTTGATTAAGGCTATTGAAACTTAGGTTAAAGTTTATACTAGATTATTAGTTTTTAATAATTAATCAATAGTATGTTCAAGATCACATTAACTAGTTTTAAATGAAAATTTTAAGGACTTAAACCATGATAAGGGGGAGGGGGCTTCATGCACGCTAAGAAGGTAAGTTAGAGAAATTGGTGAGTGTGGTACAGTGCTAGCATAGCTACTGAGGCAAGAGAGTGAGTATTTTTCTTAGGCAAAGACAATGAGCTTAGATGATTTAACCCTGACCTAGCCACTTACCCTAAAGAGAGTAATGTCTATTTATAGGCAAGTAAAAAAAAACTTACGCCTAACCCTATGTTTTCAAGTATAAGTTGCGCAAATGTGAATTGCCTTAGACTCTTCCCTAACAAACATTTGGTTGATGAAGATTCAATTATACAGGATGGTTAGGACTCAAGCAAATCAAGGTCGAGGGACATCGTCGCAAGGACTGCCAATGTCCCCACCACCATCGCCTGAATTGACTCTCATTTTGCACTCTTTGGAAGATATAAATGAGACTTTAAAGGTGCGTCAGCCTGGAGGGGTCGAAGTGGAGCCACCACCATCTAAAGAGGGTAACCCTAAAGTGTCAAGGGATTCAGGAGGAGGTTCTCCACCTGAAGAAATCACTAGAGAACTGTAGAAGATCAAACTCCTAGATTTTGTCAGGGGTCGTGCCAGTGAAAGTGATGAAGAATGGTTGGAAGGAATGACATGATGTTTCACCTTAAGAGACTATGCTTCAACATCAAAGGTGAAAATATAAATCTTTTAGTTAGGGGACAATGCCTTGAACTGGTGGGGAAACTTGGAGAGGAAGTTGCACCTTACCCCAGACACCGTCTCTTGGGAACTTTTTGAGGAAAGGTTCCAAAGGAAATATCTACGATCTTACTACGAGGAACAACAGGTGGGAGCATTTCATGCTCTAGTACAAGGAAACACGACCATGGAAGAGTACGATATCAAGTTCATGGAATTGGTAAAATATGTTTCGTACATGGATAATGATCAACGAAAGGTAGAAAGCTTTGTCTATGGGTTAAAACCTAGGATAAGGGCCATAGTATGGATGTGGAAACCATATTCAGTAGCAGAAACAGTTGAAAATGCATGTTATGTTGAGGAACACATGATCTTAAATAGAGGTATGAGATTGACCCTTCCACACCATATTGGATTCGTGGGGAAGGCCTCTAAGACATTCTCCAGGAGAGGGAGCTCTAGGCCACCTCCTTATGGTAATAGATTCACAACAAGGAAATTTTTCATAGGTGTTTCAATGGCAGTGAGTATATCATCCCAGTCATCACCAACGACGCAGGCAGGTCCATGACCTTCTTAGGGAGTAGCTAGTAGTGGTAGGGGTTCTAGGGGAAGAAAATCATTTCAGAGACTATCACAGATTACTGCACATGTTCCATATCATGTTACATGTTGGGGATGTGGAGGACCTCATTACCAGCATGACTACCCAGAGTTGCAAGAAGGAATTGTGCATAGAGAAGGAAAGGCTCCGATGGGAAGAGAAAGTGGAAGCCACCATATTTATGCAGTGGTTAATAATCGCCAAAAAGAAAATCAATCCACGGTGGTGGAGTCATCAGGTACACTAAATCATATCAATGATAAAATTTTATTTGATTCTGGTGCTACAGATAGTTTCATTTCACCTTTTGCATTAGACAAGAGTGGGTTGGCAGCCTATGAACAGGACGACTTTAAACAAGTCGAGATGGCTTCGAGGGAAAAACAAGTAGTAGGACCTACCATTGATAATTTTCTAGTATACCTGGGATTGTGTACTAACAAGTTGAGGGTATACGTCACTTCTCTCGGGATGTATGAACTAATCATAGGAATGGATTGGTTAGAATCCCATCGAGCTATGGTAGATTGTTTCTCAAAAAGGGTGTCTTTTGTTGACGATGAAGGAAGGTGAGTAGAGATCCATGATGTACGAAGAAAAGTGTCTCTACACATTATCTCAACTATGAAGGTTAAGATCTGCATGAGGCAAGGGTGTCGACTATATGTAGTGGAAGTAGTGAATGAAAGGGAAGGACCCTCCTGGAATCAGAACCCAGTATTGTCAGATTTTAAAGATTTTTTTCCGAACAAGTTGTCAGGGTTACCTGCTAAGAGGGAGCTTGATTTTACTATTGAGTTAAAACCTAGTGCAGAACCCATTTCCAAGACTCCATATAGGATGACAGCACCAGAACTTTGTGATTTGCAAATGTAGATGAAAGAGCTACTCGACTTAGGGATAATAAGGCCCAGTGTCTCACCTTGGGGTGCACCAATAATGTTTTTGAAGAAGAAGTATGGTTCCTTATGAATGTGTATAGATTACAGTGACTTGAACCATGCTACACTAAAAAAATAGGTACTCAATGCTACATATATATGATCTCTTTGATCAGATGAAAGGAGCAGTGGTATTCTCAAAAATTGATTTGTGATCAGGGTATCACCAGTTAAGGATTAAGGAAGGCGATATTCCTAAAACTTCTTTTTGAACTTGGTTTGGGCATTACAAGTTCGTTGTAGTACCTTTCATATTGACCAATGCGCCAGCAGTATTCATGAGCCTCATGAACAATGTATTCCAGAAGTACTTAGACTATTTTGTACAAGTCTTTCTAGATGATATCCTCATCTATTCCAAGAACTAAAGAGAACATGAGGAACACTTGCAAGTAGTGTTTTCTTGCCTTAGAGAGAACAAATTGTATGGGAAGTTTTCGAAGTGTTCCTTCTTCTAGAAAGAAATTCACTATTTAGGTCATATCATTTCTGGTGAAGGAATCTCTGTGGACCCAGAAAAGGTAAAGGCCATTATGGAATGGCCAGTGTCGAAAAATTCTCATGAGGTAAGAAGCTTCATGGGGCTAGTGGGTTATTATCGGAGGTGCAAGGGGGTCAGGTATGAATGGACAAAAGAATGGTATAGTGCATTCATTGATCCTAAGAGGTTACTAACTAGAGCACCAATTATGCGAGAGATGTATATGGAAAATGAATTCACATTTGCACGAATGCCTCGAAGCAAGGGTTGGGGGTCGTTCTAATGAAGGATGGAGTGATAGCGTATGCATCAAGAAAGTTGAAGCAACACAAGGAGATTTATTCTATTCATGATTTAGATTTGGCAGTTGTAATGCTAGCTCTGAAACTTTGGAGGCACTATCTAGTGGGAGGAAACTTTGAGCTCAAAATGGACAATGAAAGTTTAAAACATCTCTTCACTCAAAGAGATCTTTATGCTAGGCAGAGGTGATGGAGTGATTTTATGAGTGAGTACAATTTTGGTATTTCATACATCAAGGGAAAAGAAAATGTGGTCGTAGATGCCTTGAGTAGGAGACCACGAGTCTTCTCCTTGGTACCCTTAAAAGTCAATCTAAAGGAACATGTGTTAACGCAACTCCATGGAGACAGTTGGTATTTAAAGGTTACTCCAAAACTCCAGAGTGGGAGGCAATTAGATCCAAAGTATGAAGGATATAGCCTGGAAGCAAGTGGGATATTAAGATATGGATGGAGGATGTACATCCCCAAAGGTGGGGATATTTGAAGCTTCATAGTGAAGGAATCCTATAAAGCACTTTATTGTGCACATCCGGGTGTGAAGAAAATGTACGCAGACATGAGGAATCTCTTCTTTGGGGTAGGCATGAAGCGCGATGTAATCCATATCATCACCAAGTTTCGAGAGTGTCAATAAGTGAAAGCCGACCACCATCACCCTACAGGTCTCCTACAACCACATGATGTTCCTATGTCCAAGTGGGAATTCATTTCTATGAATTTGGTTGTGGGGTTGTCGCTCACATCTCATAGACACAATGCCATTCTTGTGATAGTTGATAAGTTGACAAAGAGTGCTCATTTTATTTCTATTAGAGACACTGACAATGTCACTGATCTGGAACACGTGTTTGTAAGTGAGGTCATCCATTTTAACCGATAACCAAGAAGATCATTTCATATAGGGACTCCATATTCACTTCTAGGTTTTGGACTAGTTTGCAGTCAGCGTTGGGAACACAGGTGAACTTAAGCACAACTTCTCATCCAGAAACATATGGGAAAACTGAGAGAGTAAAACAAGTCATGGAAGACATGTTTAGGATGTATGTCATGGATAATCAAACCCATTGGGAGAAGTACCTACCCTTGGTAGAGTTTGCCTACAATAACAGTTTTCATAGCTCCATCATAATGCCACCCTACGAAGATCTATATAGAAGGCCATGAAGAACACAATTGAGTTGGGAAAGATTAGAAGATCGAGTAACAGTTGGGCCATAATTGATTCAAGAGATGGAGGAACAGGTGATATAGATTAGGTAGAGACTAAAGGAAGAACAAGATAGAAAGAAAAGTTATGTTTATGCACATAGGATTGACTGAAGTTATAAAGTGGGAGATCAAGTTTTCATTTTTATCAGACCCGATAAGAGTACCATTCAGTTCAGGAAGAGGAAAAAGTTGTCACCTCGATTTATAGGACCATTCAAAATCCAAGAGAAAATTATACTCGTTTCCTATCATCTCATACTACCACCCCACTTGCATAAAACTCATAATGTTTTTTCATGTATATGTTCTACGTCATTATGTTGCTGACGAATCACATAAACTAAATTGGAAGGAATTGCGGGTATCAGACGTGAGAACCCTCACGGTAGAACCGTTACGCATATTGGACCATAGAGTCTGACAACTCAGGAACCATCTGGTAGACCAACTTAAGGTCCAAAGGGACAAGTATAGTCCAGGATCTTCTACTTGGGAGGATGCCAAGACATTACGACAATATTATCCCTAAATTTTTTGACCACCTCGAGAATATGTTTCTCGAAGGTTGGGTGTATGTAACACCACGTTTTGACTTAGACAACTAGGATTAATTGAGGCCTAATCACCTTTATTTTCTATTCACATTGAAACTATTAATGATACACTTGAACTTTTAAGATGTAGGAACCTTTATGAATGTTTAAACGTTATTTGACTGATGATGGATATGATGCAATCTATTATGTGAATGTAAATTCTATGAATTCTTAAATGTTATTTGAATGATGATGGATATGATGTAATCTATTATGAGAATGTAAATTCTATGAATGTTTAAATGTTATTTGAATGATTATGGATATGATGTGATCTATTATGAGAATGTAAAGTCTATGAATGTTTAAATGTTATTTGAATGATGATGAATATGATGCGATCTATTATGTAAATGAAAATTCTATGAACGAGTAACGTCAATTGATCTATGGGGATATTATGAGATCTATTTCTAACTTGAAAAATTTGATATTAAATTTGTTGTTATGTGGATACCGAATTGATATTATGGTTGTATGCAATTACAAGATGGTAATTCATACATATGTATGAGTTTTTGTTATAGACTAATTTGCAGGTCAATGGGCTATGAAATAGCCAAGGGATAATGGTAATAAAAGTGGATGTCATGACCACCCACTGAGAAAAAATATGGTATGAATCTTTGTATGTGAAATTATATTGGTACAAATGCATTGTTATGATATATGGACCACTGCAAATTTTCAGACTGCCCAAAAATAGAATAAACGATGACAAAATTCCCAGCAACAAGGTGCCACTGTATATTCCATTGTAGGGTGTGGACCCTAGTCTTATTAAGAAGTGTGGAGTAATTTCCCACCATGTATCCTCTGAAACCTGGAGTCATGGGAGGATGGTTTTAGATCACACTTCCCTAGACATGTGATGATGACTATCAGTTGCCTGCTAGGGAAGCTTGCTTAAGATAGTGACAATTACGCTTACAAGTTCTATTTGGAGTTAGTTCAATATAGTTGATGCTCCAAGATAGTCCAACAGAGGAAGGATAGGAATGGAATATGGAGGTAAGTTAGGGAGGAAGGATGGATAGAAATAGTTGAGAGTGAATGGAGATTTTCCTTATGGTGGAATTTATTGTTTTTCCTTTTGAAAAGAAAACGTGTATACATGTATATTCATAATTACTTAACTAAACTACAATTTTCTAAATAAACATTGTTGAGCTCGCTTATTGTAATTAAGGGATTTCACAAACATTTGATTGGTTTATTATCTTTTATAACATGAATAGTCTTGTTGATTGGATTGGATGCATACATAAATTACTATAGAGGTGATATTTATTGTTATTATTACATGCATGAGACTTGCATGTGCTAGATACACATGCATTTCTTGCACATGTACACTAGTATGTATGAGTTTTCTTTGTCTTACCTACTCATAATGTTGTTTATTGGATATGAATGTGTGAACCATGTGCCATTTCCCTTGTATTATAAATTACTTTAACTTCAAGATGAATTTTCCTGAAGGGTGGGTGTATGTAACAACACTAATTAATTAATTAGTTATCATGATTAAATATATGTTTAATGAATATTAGTTTAATAAATTATTAATTAATTATCATGACTAAATATTTGTTTAATGAATATTAGTTTAATAAATTATTAATTTTTATTTTGAAGACTTATTTTATAATATAATTGTATCGGTAGATGGACCCATTTATGGAAGGGGGGATAAGGTCGTTGAGGTTTAATGGGGAAATAAGGCGGTAGATAATGAAAGGGAAGGGACATAAGCCAAGGAAAAGCACTCAGGAAGGGGGAGCTCTTTTGGGTTTAGGATATTTTAATTCATGGGAGAGGGAGAAGGTGAAGAGAAGAACAGTTTTGGACTGTATCTGGATTACTGGTTTCATTTGGGTTTTACTTGAGGAGTTTGCTTGAGGAATTTCACATGGGGCACCTGTTGCTAGGAATTTTGGGCTCAGGGGCCACGAAACTGTAAGGAATCCTGGGGCTAGGGAGACGGATAGGTTGTTCCTAGCTAGTTGGGAGGTTAGTTAGTTTTCGGCAGAGCTTCATCTTGGGGCAGAGTTTCAGTACAACATCAGTTTGAGGTATTTATCATCATTATTATGTTGTGTTAATTATTGTTATATTGTTCATTTTTTTTTATGCTGAACATGTTATTTCTTATCATGCATTATTCAATATCATGCTGCTCTCATTTATAAATTATGTTGAATAATGAGCTGTTAGTATGTTGAATAGAGAACAATAAAGAAAGTATCATAACATTTATTTATTTAAATTAAGTTTTATAAGGCTCTGTTTGGACAGAACTTACATCAGGATTCTCCTCAAGTCTAATCTCCCCTTCATTCTTTGCTGCCATTATCACAACATAAATCAAGTTGTTATGTTTGTAACAGTAAATGTTTTGTTAGTTTTTCATTAAACAAAAAGCATGTGCTAAGCAAACATTTTTGGCCCTGTTTAAGGTCCAAGTGTTGTAACCTCGCTCTGATACCATATGTAATGTACCCCAAAATTTACATAAATAATTTTTGTTTTGATAGGTGCATTGATACTTCTTACTTAATCATCTTAACCTATAATCGCTAATAACAAGTTGATAGCCTTCTTGTGAGGTCATACTTAGTACATTAACTCGGTACATGCCACAATAGTCATCTCAACATGCTAGAGATTTATTTATCCCTGAGAAGACTATGATTTGGTTAATTCCTCAGGTTTATAGGGAAAACTACCCCAACCTGGATTTTACTTTTAAACAAGACTAAAAATCTTCCATTTCATATCTAATGAAGGAGTACCACACAATATTCCCTCACAAATGTACTCTTTCTTATCTATAGTTTTAAACCTCTATATCGATACTCATTTGTAAAATCCCATGGACATATGATCCTTACCACAATCCTATATAGGTATATACATATAAATAACCTATGTTTATAGTCGGGAAAGGTAGTGTATTTTCATGAATCAAATATTTATGCAAGTTTATGTTTTCTCCATAGTTTGTAACACTACCCAAATGTGAACTATATATATCTAATTTAACAGTCATGCTCTTACAGAAATGCACACTTTAATTGTTACATGAAAGGTCATTATTGGCAGTTTCTCTTTCATTAAGACCTTAACATGGTAGATGGAGGGAAACTAACATATGCCAGTTGTAAATATCAGGCTCTGATCCATATGATACATAACCCTAAGGGTTGAGATTCCGTTGGGATGACAAGTCATAACTCTAGACCTGGAAACTTATTGAATCTGACCTAAATCCTTCTATCCATCACTATCTATGTCGACTTAATGACAGGGATTTTCACTGACCATCATTAAGGTTTGGTTAAATGAGAAGTCAGACTGGCCTGCAAATGTCATACTGCCTTTGTTCTTGAAAGTTATTAGGGCTCTACACAGTACTGATCCTATCTTGTCCTGACCAATGTGGAGGTGCTAAGAGCATTTAACCACATGGAAGTGTACCCATGCATCCCTTCACCATTACTTTGAGATGTGAGAGTTTCTTGGTAACTACGTTTCACTTTCTTTTGGCTCTTACACATTTTCGTAATACTACCCAGTGTCAATCTCTGCAAGGTTTCTCTGTGTGAAAAGAAAACAAGGTGGAAAGGTGACCTGAAGATTCATGTTGCTTGTAATGTAGGAGGATGGATGCGTGACCATCTGGTTTCGTCCTTCACCAGGTAATTGTTCATCTACTATCACGATTATGTTCTCCTATAAAATAGGCAGTTTGAAGGGTCATTTGTTAATGAGAGTCGTTCTATCTATTGGTTGAGTTTCTCTTAACCTTGGTTTCTTGGATATGACCTATCCCCATTCTGAGTATTGTATAATTTTAACCCATCTCGTGGCGATCACAATATTAGCTTACCCTACGAATGCAATCACCATCCACTCATGCTACCCGTTGAGGCTCTGTAAGAAGTTTTCCCAGTCAGGTCAATAAAATAATAGGGATAGCCTCGTCACACTGCTAGGTTCTTTTTCTTTTACTATCGGTAGCAAGCATCCTCATACTTCTTCCTAAAGATTAATCTAGTAAGTTTTTGTTGTTGTCATTCATGGCATGCTGAACGTTGAAACCCCGTGCATGAAATCTACTTGAAACCAGGGATGATTTTAAGGATGGAAATTTATTTTAAAATGTAGAAACCTTGGCGAATCTTACTAATCCTTCATATGCCAAATATAATTTTTTGGCGATATTTTTGTAAAAATAATCAAATTTCTAAGGATTTTATATAGTTTTTATAAAATTTTGGTGATTTTTAAGGCAAAATAATTTTATCCTATAGAATTTGGGTGAATCAATTTTAAAATAGCGAATCTCATTTTCGGAAAAACCATGGAAAATTAGCCCATGAGAGAAATTTATCCCCTAAAATCATCCATGCTTGAAACATCCACAGTACTCTTAACGTTTCATACAGGTAGTGTCTCCTGGAAGTGATAGTGTATTACTATTTTATGTGGATTCTATCAAATTTGTACTTTGGAAAAATCATTACGGGTTTTACCGGTACAATCAGGACCTCGACTTTTCACTCATACTTGAGTTTCATTTCTTTGTTTTTTTCTTTTTATTTTACATTTGTGTTCATGACCTTCCTCTCTCCTGAGGATCCTACTAGGTTAAATATCCTTGTAGATATATATTACAAACTTTATATTCTTGTTTTGATTAAGTCGCAACATTTTGAACCCTCGAATCTGGAAGAGGTTACGCATCCAACTCAATATGAAAATATTACATCTGTGAATTAGTTTCTATCGTAAATTCAATCCTGTAAATTCAATAAGGTTTTCTTTTCCGCTGTGTAGATTTAATAACTAGATCGAGTTACCTTGTTCGAACTTGAATGGAAAAAGTTACAATCTTAAAACTTTCACTGTGGGAAGTTACTCCATAATTTAAACAATTCAAAGGTTAGCATAGAGGACAAGTGGTTTATAAGTCCAGAATATTGTTCTTGACCACGTTTTCTTTATCATCCGTTTGTAAGTTTTTAATAAATGTGAGAAGAATAACTCGTAACCTTAGTTGCGGTTTGTATTGGGAAATTATGTCGGATAATTTTATACTTTGTAGACGTTTTAGTTATGGTTATGCATTATAGCTTACATATTTAATAATGTTCCATGTGTTTGTTATCTTTTGAGCCATTGATTTAATAGTTCGTCTCTAACTTTATTCAAGTAATTACTTGTAATTTTATATGTGCATATATTTTTGTGTTCGAAATAAAACTTGACTGTCACAACCCTTCAGCATAAAACATATCAAATGTAATATGAATAGGGTGTTAGATGCCTCTTTTGGACATGTATGATTTGTATGAATTAGTTATATTATGAAAGTATTAATGGTTTGGCATTGTTTTCCTTTCTTATCTACAATTCCAAAATTAAGACTTTTTCTTACCAAACTAATGATGGGATCCCATTTTACTTTGCGAGGGTACCCATCAGAACTTTCTATTTCCACTCCTCCCCTCACACCCAAAGTCTCAAGCTAAGTATTGTTCTTGTAATTAAAATTTTATTCTGGCACTAATTGACCCTTAACATTGATTTACTAATTCTCAATTCTTTCCTTTTTACAGGACTTACTCACTCTACTCAACTAGATCCATGAGCTCATCACGCTCAAAAGGTACTCGAGTTCTGACTCTTGGTGTTTGAGTCTCAGTTTACAAGTTATGTTCATAGTAGTATAGAGTGTCATGTTAGGGTAGTATTATTATGATAGCTTTTGTTCTAGGGTTCCCTAGGTAACTTGGTTAATTGTATCTTAAATCCTTCATGGAATAAACAGATCGAACAATTTTGAACAGGGGAGAAAACTCTTAACAAGAAGGTATTCGATTTAAACAATATGATGGCATGCATTACTATGTATTGGAAATTTTGATTCTTGGTTTTATACCATAGGGAGGATTATAATTTTCTAAGTCTTGTAAATAGACTTTTGATAAAAAGTATTTGAATTGTATATAACTCAAGAGGTTGACACACTGCCTTTTGTGTGTGAATACGTTATATACTTTGTACAACTCCATGCAATTTAAATATAGAGAAATATCTATAAGTATATATACATATATTTATCTCTTTTCTATGTTTTCTTTCAGAATTCATTTAGTATTTACAAAAGGCCAATAACCCTCGAGCTAAATGTCTATACCTATCTATAAATATATAGTAACTTTTATGATTCCAAGCATTAATTTTGCATTATTTAACTTGATTTCACATTCTATGAATGCATATATTTAAACAACTCAACTTATTTACAATCCACATACATAGTAGCTTTCTTACTTTACTAAAAGAATAAAATCAAACTGTAGAGACTAATCCCACAATTCATTTTATTCTACCAACTAAAAAAATAAACAATTCAACAGAACGATAAGTAGAGGTACATATCTGAACAAAGTGTTGGGAAAAAATATGGAACATCCATGTTTCGCCCAACCATAGAATAGGACAACCAATATACTTGCTTCATTCACCCCCTAGACTAACCATGATCCATGAGCGTGAACCTCGAAACTCCTACTACGCTATAGTCCTCTTTCAGATCGAAAATTCTCCTTGCCTCACACTTAGAAAAACAGTGCTCATAACAACAAGTGATATTATTTCCCCAACAGACTAGGTAGCGTACTGCCTCCTCCCATATGCTATATATGAAAATTCATCTTGTGCCTAGGTTTTTTCCCCTTGGTAATTTTCATAGTTTTACAAATCCCTAATTTTGAAGGGTTGCCAATGGCCAAATTCTTGATTTTCCACTAGTAAAATTCATCCCCGAGGTATTTCAAGCATGTTCCTCACTCATGGAGTCATGGTTAGATGATTTCAACCTAGTTCTTCCATTTGTCTCTCAGCAATAAATATAAAAAATATTGTTTTCTTACAAGTGTCAACCAAATATTTGGTTAGGAAAATAAAATCTTTGCCCAATAGTCACATTAGTAAATTACAACTAACTAAATTCCAAATTCAGAATTTCCATAAATTGCAATAATTTCCCAAATTCGATTTTGCCAAAAAAGGAAATAAATTCCTAAGTGTATTGAGACTTTAATAATAATTTATTTTGGGGGATATTACATCTATGGAATACATTGCTTGAGACTTGTGGCATTCATCTAGAACTAACAAGTGGTATTCATTAGTTGAGACACATGGCACTCATTTTATGTACATTTGTAGTTGTCATCTGTACTATTTCAAGTGACACATGTTACCCTCCTTTCTGTGACACGTCAATGATATGACATCACAATGCCAAAGTCATATTCATGAGATCAATCCTCATGGAGTTATACGACATTTTCATTAAATAGCTCCCAAACCCCACAGAGTGGTAGTCCCGAAGTCCTTAAATGAGGAACGTTAAATAAATCTTGCGTTAATAAGTGATTAACATTGGATAGTAACTCCGAGTGTTCGGTCCTCTCGAGGATATGTATACTTTGTTCTCTGAAACCTCTAAATGATGAATTTTCAATGTGGCTAACCCACATTTATTGCACATTTGAAATGCTTAAAAGGGGGTGCCAAACCAGGAATTGGGAAACTACAGGTCCAAACTCCAAAAAAGCGTTAGATGACTTGGTTCTTTCCTCCATGAGATAAGTGGGTGGGGGGGACTACCAATACATTCAGTTATCTCCAGTGGCCTCCAACAGTGTGCATGCATGCTAATTTTCTGTAACTCCTACTCATTTTCTGTCAGATCTTAGTTCACTCCAATGCATCCATCAGTATAATTTTATTGCAAACAACAATTTTTTCGATTGCATAACTCTTTTAAATTCAAGGATAATAAGTGGTATTTTTTGTGTGATAAGAACCACTCCTTTTATTAACTCAAGTCCAGAGTATTCATTAGCATACTCCAGTAGTATGTTTTAGTTAATTTAATAATCTATTTTATAGTTGATGTGTAGAGAGAAACCTCAGTTCCACATTGGTTGAGGGCCTCCACATATGTGATAAATAGGAATTATTTGTATGTTAGAAGGGTTCGATTTTTTGGGAGAAGAAGATCAACACAAAAACTGGTTGGACCCGATCTGTGCATGAATTTAATCTCTTTACTGGGTGAATATAATATTGATGATGGTGTGTTTGTTTCCAAATTCGTATGTATTTCTCTTATCTTGAATACAATTTTTATTTGTGCGAAGTACATCTCTTTTCCTTTAGCTATTGTATAACTTGACTTTATTAATATGAAACCTGTAATAACAGCTATGATTTTATGAATATTTTATTTAATTGAAACCTATGGGGAAAAATGTTCTTTTTGTACATGTTTAATGCTTGAAATGACATTTTAAGACTTAAACTTCCGGCAACAAATTGTTCATTGGATGGTTTGTTGTTTTTCTTTATTTCTTACCTTTACTGTCTCACTTGTCTTTCCTTAGTGTTCCATTAGCCAAGGAAGGCCCTCACCCATGTCATTTGGCCAGCCAAACCATGTTCATGTCTTGGTAAACCAACCCTCTAACTGACCCATAAATAAAAAAACCAACCATTCATAACTTAAGGTTACCTAGGTCTGCCCTGTAGTAGTCAGGTGCAGACTTTAGGACCAACATATTCTGGCATCATTGTCGAGCAATGAAGTAACGAAACAATGTGTCCATGGGAGAATGAAAATGATCAGATCTAACCTTTGATGGTGAAAAAATATCATACACATTTAGACTACCATATTTCACCTGGCGACTCCAATGAGTAAACTTTACAAAATAAATATTGGCTCCTAGAAAAGGACTTAAGAAATACAAATATAAGGACAACAGAGCCACTAAGGATCATCCTAACCCTCATAAGGAAATAACATTCTATGATCCAGAAATAAAACTAATAAAATCCACCTTAGCTCAAAGATATACCTCACTCCTCAAGGGAAACGTTGCACCTGAAGAATCTACTTTTGTTCATCATCACAAGCATCTTGAATTTTCTATCCCTAAGAATGACAATTCCAAGGATCCGTAGACACCTTCAAACCCTTCCTCTACTTCATCCTCCATTCCAGCATCCACCCATGTAGCTAAGATCAATATTCAGATCCCTATTTCCCAAGAAATGGATACTAATATGATAGATGCCATAATTTTTTCAAAATATGCACTCATAGTTCTGCCTATAGGATTACATGCAATCCCAACCACAAATTACATGAAATATTTTCCCAAATATAATTGGGAAGGGGATGTCACATCTGAGGAATATCCAGTAGCCTTCTACAACTTTGTAGACAACTTTAACATTGACTATGTAGATTTGTGGAAGAGGTTGTTTGTACAAAGCCTTGATGGGGAGGTATGAAAATAGTTTTAGGGCCTCTCTCCAACCTTCACTGCAGATATTGATGCATTAGATGAAGTTTTCATAAATCAATGGGGAGATATAAGGGATTATCTATATTACATCATTGAGTTTGGGGACCTTAAGAGAAATAATATTGATTCTATTTTGGACTTCACCAAGAGATTTAATAAAATGTATGGTAGGATCCTAGATGAGATAAAAAAAAATTGAAGCCTCGGCCGAGATCACTTATTCCAATGCATTTGATGCATAATTTTCTCTTTTGTTGAGGGAGAGAAGATCCATCACCTTGATATCCATGCAAGAAGAATCCATTAAGTTTGAGTCCAACATCTTGGCATCAAACAAGTTAAAGAATAGATATGAAAAACACAAGAAGAAACAGATATAGGAATCCCCTGCCTCCTCTAACCCAGCCACATCTGATCCCAAACTTGATGAAATGACCAAAAATTTTAATGATCCGACATCTGAAATAGTCAAGATGAAATGGGAATCTAAAAAACCAAACATATCTTTTCAAGGGGTTGTGAAAAAAAATCTCAACCAATTTAGAAGGTTGAATGATGCCCCTCATATAATGTAGAAGGAGAGGAGGAATGATGATGACCAAAGAGTAGTACCTTCTTTTCAAATTAATCATATTGAGGAGATGGATGAAGATAGTGATGTTGTGGATGATTCTATTGTACTTTTCAATGAAATATATTTTTACACCAACCACTTAACACATCAAGATTATAAGGTAGCCCAACTGTCAAATCAATTTGATGTTGAGATAGGGGAAGAGGCAGTTATTGAAAGATATCCCAAAAAGAAATATCACTTGAGGCCTACAATAGGTGCTCCCAAAGCCACCACCTCTTATCAGAACAGAAAAACATAGGTTCCTCCCAAGCCAAATCCAAATAAGGCTGCAATGGCTAAATACCACCATCCGCCTCCATTTAAACCTGATGTCCCTAAAGTAAATAAAGTTTATAGGAAACAATCATATTTTATCCTAGAGCATGAGTTGAGGAATATCAAGATCCTTGTACCTATGTTAGAAGTTTTGAAAAATTATCCTTTCAAACAATCCATTATGAAGGTATTGCAGGCACCTACTTATGTGGTAACTTATGATGTAATTAGTCTACAGGATGAAAACCCATCCATTACTGTGGGACCACATATTGAAAATGGCTATGATGCTTCTCCACATTTCTACATATCTTTAAACGTCCATGAAAAAATCATGCATAATTTTCTCATGGACTCATGTTCCTCACACAATGTCATGCCTAGGTTTGTAATGGAGGAACTAGTTCTAGAGATGACCAAACCCTACCAAAACCTTTACTATTTTGACTCCAAAAAGGTCAAATGTTTCGGATTAATAAAGGATCTCATGGTTTCTTTGGCACAGTTACCCATGAAAAGTCTAGTGATGGACATCATTGTGGATGACATTCCCCCCAATTTGTGTATGCTTTTGTCCAATTCGTGGGCCAAGAAGGTTTGGGGATCATTACAAATGGACCTCACATATGCCACCATCCTTGTTTTCAAAGGAGAGCACAAGAGGATATATAGAGAGGTCAGATTGGCCTATATCGTCAGGGATCATTAGAATCCAAGAAACCTCCCAATTTATGTTGCTAGGGATGATATCAGCTCATTTGTTTTTCATTTGAATGATGAGGAACAACAAATTACAATCAAAAAATGAAAAAACCAGTCTTTGACAGATCAACAAAATAAAGTGTGGAAAATGTATTTTGATGGATCTTCATTAAAAGAAGGTTTTGGGGTTGTATAGTCCTCATTTACCCTATGTAGGAGGTTATAACTCTCTCTTATCATATGGAATTCAAGACTACTAACATTATAGCTGAGTATGAAGCACTAGTACTCAGATTGAGGGTTGCTAAAGACATGTCCATTAAAATTTTGCCAGTCATTGGCGATTCTGAGTTAATCATCAATCAAGTCAAGAACATCTATCGATATAAGAAACATAGCCTCAGAAAATACATGATTGAGGTGTAGGACCTGGTTGAAAAATTATTTCTAACATATAATATTTCCTTCATTCCTAGAGAGGAAAATCAGAAGGAAGATTCTTTAGAAGTGGATGGAAGCACCTTCAGACCTCCCATCGGCCCAAATATTAAGTATCAGGTGGAGGTGTGACATAGGACAACCATAAAAGACAACATAAAGCACTGGAAAGTATTCAATGATGACTTGGAGCTACAAATATTTATAAAAACCATATAAGAATTCTCCAACATCTCAATAGATCAAGAAGGTGAAGATGATGACTAAGAGAATCAACATACATCCCAACTGTTGAAAAACGCGGCTGGACACAAAATTGTGGAACTCAAAACAAATCACATCCTCAGGGGTATAGTTCCACTAGAAAGGTTATTTTACAATCTCGATGTCTCCGAAGGAGCTTCCATAAAAAATCAATAAGAGGAAGTGATGGACTGCAAAATTGGGACTGCTAAAAACCAAAAAATAGTCGAACAAACCAAGGCACTACCTCTAGAACAAAAATGCAGGTATGCCATCCTCATGAAAAAAAATGTTGATATTTTACATGGTCGTATGAGGATTTGAAGATATTTTAAATTGACATCATCTAGCACAAGATTCTTCTGACTGATGGTTGTAATCCATTCATACATAAGATCACACAATTTAATCCCATGTTGATGTCCATAATTGAAAAATAGTTGAAAATAATGCTTGATGCCAGAATTATTGTTCCCTTGATGTACTCAGGCTCGGTGGCCAGCTTCGTGTCTGTGAGGAAAAAGAGTAGGGAAATACACTTGTGTATTGATTTTCAAAATCTCAACAAGTGTTCTCTAAAGGAAAACTACCCCCTTCCCAAGATAGACAATATTTTACAAAGGGTAGTAGGTTCCCATACAATTTCCTTGTTCGATGGGTACTCTGGTTATAACCAGATAGCAGTATGTGAATAAGACAAAGAAAATAAAACATTCACCACCCTGTGGGGAAAATTCATGTATGACAAAATTCC
>ML809394.1:60166-70520 GCA_009831015.1 Picea engelmannii
GCCTAGTTTTGGATTAGTCAACAACCCTAACTTGAAGTAATCATAAATTTGAACCTGTAATGTATAAATATCTAAAACTGATACACAATGTTCTTCAGTGTGTTTTATGCAATTCCTCCAAGTGGCACTACTTGGAACCTCTCAGAAAAGGAGTTATAGTAAAAATGACATACCTTGTTGAATTCTGGCTTATTCTAGAGAGCGACATTGTAGAGCGTTCCCCACACAAAATATTTGATGAAATGATCTGAAATTGTCACACATCATAATAAAGACTTTACCCTAACCAACACATTTTGTCTCACTGAATTTGGATCTGTTATGAAGAAGTTATGACGTTTTTATACGAAACACCTGATTTTGACTAGTTTCAGGACTAGCCACACACCCTATTTTCCACAGAGTGTAACTCCAAAACTACAACGACCCACAAGATTAATTTTTACCCACAGATACTTGGATATTTTTTCTCACTTGCATAGAAATTTCAGGATCTGAATCATTATAGAAGAAAAGTTATAGCGAAAATGGTGAGATGACCTGAAAATAACATACCTTAGAAAGCACCATCAAAATAATTTATCCTTCCTTGCATTTCGGCCTTCTTTTCTCCACTTTCCTCATAATTTTGTCTTATATATAATTTTTAAACCTCATACACCTATAGATATTCAATATGCCCATCTGTGATTCAAATCAGAGAGCCTTTCTTCTTATTTATACTCTCCAAGTAGCTTCCTTAAAAACATCTTCTAGGTCACTTGGCCCCACTTTCCTTATTTTAGGGTTGGGTCCACTTCTAATTTCTACATTTCAATTATTATTGAAATAATTTATTTTGTATTCACTTTGAATTATAATACACTCATCACCTCACTTTATTATTTACCTTTTAAAATCTCTTAAACCACTTTGATTACTTTGACCTTTTGGGGCTTCTAGATGACATATGAGGGTCCTCCAACTTCGTAAGGCCATAACTCTCAAACCGTGAGGATTTATGTGACACTATGCATACCACCAGAAATGGCATGACATGTACTATCCATACAGAATAGTATTATCTGAAAATATATCATAACTCATACCGTTGCTCATCAAGCAAACTTGGGTCCATTACCCAAACCAGGGGTCTCCAACTTCTCATGGCCATAACTCTCTATCCGTGAGGAATTATGTGACATTCCACATACCACCAGAACTGACATGACAAGAACTATCCATCATGGATATTTTCCCTGACAAATTCGCTTTCCTTCATCTCATTATTCCACAATTAAGCATGGGTTCTCTTACTCCACAAAGTGTCTTCCCGTGAGGGATTTCACCATAAGGGGACCACTTTGGAGTTCATCCATATTTACTTCTTATCAACCATGACAAAATAATAATGAGTCATATTTACATCAAACACTATTGGGTCCATTACCCAAACCTTTGTGTTATGGGTATTTCTTCAAGGGTTGATATCAATGACAACCAACCTTAATCAACAATCTCCCCCTTTGGCATTGATGACAACACTCTGATGCAACACTGAAATCATATCACTCATGCTCCCCCTGAAACCATGTCTATGTCCTATGCATCTGATAAATATGATCCACCTGGAACCATGCCTCTATCCTCTGCATCTAATAAATCTTTCCCCCTTTGTCATCAATGTGATGCAGGAGCATCTCTCCATGCAGCCAACCAGCGAGTCAGCCACGTCAACGCACATGCATTCATATGCAAAAATGGAGGTGTAGCCTCATTTCAAAATTTGAATTGAATGTAATTTAATGTCTTAGGCTGGTGAGGCAGGAAAGTCGTGCCTTTGAGAAGGCATTAGGTAGATCGGATTTAATGCCAGGAATGGCTGAGATCTAGATCCGATCCTGGACTAGATAGCCCATTCATTGTAATTGATTGTAATTAATTAGAGTAGGTAAATCCTGGAGGGAAGCGCTCGATGAGCCCCTCAGGTAAAAGAGATTTTAGATATCATTTTGAAGGAGGGATGGTATATGAGAGAGCCAGAGAGAGCTTGAGGCACACCATTGTAAAATACAGGCATTTTCCATTGTTAATATAACAGAAGCAGTTTTTCCTACATTATTCTGTCTTATATGGATGTTTGTGTGTGTTCCTTATATATTGTGAATGTATGCTATAGTTGTGCATTTGCAGGGTTTGTTTGATTTCAGGTGGAAGATATTTGAGGCTTCACACCAGGAGGGTGTGACAGAACGTTGAGGTTCTGATAGCCGCACACAGAGGATGCACTTCTGAACTCTGAGGAGTCAGACAGAGACGTGCTGAGGCACAGGACTAGAATCAACAACTCGAGAGGAAGACCTCAAGGTTTTTGAACACCTTGAAGGCAAGGATGAGTATGAGAACAAAGTTGTAGACAGAATCACTGAGGACTCTGTAGGAGCTCTGCCAAGTGGGCATTGAGCAAGTGCATAGGTGCACAGAAGAAGGAACTCTGCCGTGAGTTCAAAGGAAACAGAATCACTGCGGATTTTGGAAGACTCTGCCTGGAGGGAATTGAGTGAGTGCCTGAGTGCACCAGAGACCATAATTATTGAACGTTCTATAGCAGGGAGACTCCACCAGAAGGGTGTCGAGGAAACGTGCAGGTAGGCACAGGAAGGATAAGGGAACTCTTTGAGTTCTGAGAGTGAAGAAAGGTCCACTGAGGGAACTTTCACTGGGTTGCTGGATACCCAAAGAGACTCAGCCAGAGGTCTCTTGAGTCGAAGGATAGCCAGGAAGGCATCCGTTTTATTATCCATCTAAGGTAGGAAGAAGGAAAAATCCCCCAAGGGGTCTGAGTGTTTACGCAAGCTCAGAAGAGATAGCACCCTTATGCGTGAAGACTCTGCAAGGAGTGCAGAAGTCGTAGGAATCCTTTGAGGATTCGATAAGAGTGGAAAGGTTCAGAGAGGTATAACACCCTCATGGTATCGTGAAGGATAGCCCAGGAGGTTTGTGCGTGAACGGTTCGAGTAAAGAGTTGCAAGCGCAGGCGTTGGGGAGCCAGTTCTGAGAAAGAACATTTGAGTCTTCAAGAAGGAGAATCGACGGTCAGGATTCGTAGAGGAAACCAACGAAATCCCGCCAGCCGTCAGATCTCGGGGAAGTTGTGTAGGATTTAATCCTAGCGAACAAGAGAAGGAGTCAGGGAAGCATCAGGACTTGGCTCATCGGAATATCAGGGTTTCTGTGGTCACGAAGCTCTTGTAGACAGGAATTGTGATCCGCGATTTCCAGAAAGGATCTCAGCCGTTGATCGGTGAGATACATGTCAAGAAGCAGGGGAGTCAGTGGAGCTTAGCTCATCGGAAGATCGAAACTTCTGGAGCCAGGAACCCTGTACATGAAGTCGCAATTAGCGATTTCCAGAGGATATAAGAGCCGTTGATCATAGCAAGGACACGTGGCGTGAGATCCCGGGGAGTCGGGGTTCGGCGTTTCGGGTTCTCGCATAGAATGAAATCGCAGCAGGAGAAACCATGATTTCGCAAAATGCGACGGGTCCCAGGGTCACACCATTTTAGTGGAGGACAGGCGTCGAGAGGTCAACCCTTGAAGGGAGACGACGACAGGTGGCATCGGCATATCAAGAATTCGGAGGTTCATGAGTTGGAACCATAAAGACTGCATCAAAAGTTTACGAGGTCGCGAGAGGAGATACCTCGTCAAGCACCAATTTGTGTGTGGGACCACAGAGTATGTGGAATACAGGTGGCAGGGACTGGAGAACTCGCAAGCTTGGGGCTCGCAAGTTAAAAGCCCAAATATTTGGAGGTTAAAATTGTGAGGCATGAGGTTACGAAAGCGCGACAGAGCCCAAGTTCCGATACAGCGAGAGAAGGTCAGCGTTGACTGAGCCATTGGGAATCGGGGATTTATGAGGCATGTCGTTTACGATCTCATAAGTGTCAGTTTCCCGATCGGGAGAAGCCCCGATAGGAGCAGCTGCGCGATAAAGTAAGGCCACGGTTATGGATGCATGGTCGCATGGACCGAGCCTAGCCAGGAAAGGCTAAGGCAGTGGAAGTGCGCATCGGCAATCGGAGATCGACAATTCATGAGGACAACGGGTTGTGATAATGGAGAGTCTGGAACCCCGAATCCCAATACTTGAGTCGAGGAAAAGTCACGGTCTGGTGCAGAGGTCGTGAGGGTTGAGAAAGGACCTGTGGAATGGGTTTTGAAGCCGTGATTCACGAGGGAATCAAAAGAGCTAATTCGGCTCAAGAAAGAAGGGATTGAGAATGATCCTGAGAGCAGGAGAGCGCGAAAGGGTATGGTCACGCATCGTCTACGTCAAAGTGGTATCAGAGCGAGTTCTTGTCTGTATATTTTAGGCAAGAGTAGAACGGAGGAAAGCAAGAGGAAGACAAAGTGCTGAGGAACTCTGTGATGATTGTTTGCAGGGAGGCGACAGTCAAGAATGCAGTCATTGGGACTGTAGGATGAAGCCGAGCACTCAGGATTTCAGGAGTGATAGCAGCAGGTTTTCCAGGGAGGCACACAAAGATAGCAAGATGGCTACTGAAGGCCATAGAAAGAAGAGCAAGGCAGAAAGGCTTGCCAAATGGGATGAAAAAGAGACTAGAGAACTTTATGAATTAAAAGAAGACATAGAGAAGCTCGAACTGTAGATGCGACAGGATAGGAGGAGGAGACGAATGCGAAATTTGCCCATGAAAAAGGAAAAAGCAAAATGGCCAGTCAGAGAGATGATGGTTAGGAAATAGCTCAGACTGTTGAAGAAATGGTTGAGGTATGCTGAAAACCTCAAGGACACAGAGGAAGAAATGATTGATCACTATTGGCCAAAGACTGGAAGGGGTCTTGATGATTGGGATGATGAAAAAGATAAATTGGGATCGTCTGAGGATCTCATAGATTACCCGGAGAGAAGTGGAGAGTTTCCATATTGCAAGATGGGCAAGGGAACAAAAGATGAATTGGGACCATCTGAGGATCTCAACGACTGCCAGGAGGGCAGAGAAATAGAAATTCCAAATTGCCAAGAGGGCAACAAATTGAGATCAACTAAGGATCTCAAATCCTGTCATGAGGATAGCCAGCGAATTTCACATTTCCAGCTGGGCAATGAAAGGAGATCATCTGAGGATCTCAAAGGCTGCCAGGAGGGCAGTGGAAGCATCGAAGACTGCCAGGAGGACAGTGGAAGCATGTCAAACTGCCAGGTGGGCAGAAATGAAAATTCGAGACTATATGAAGGTCTCATGGACTCAGAGAAGAGTTCAGTTCAGCAAGGAGTGCTGATGACTATGGGATCGGTTGATCTCATAGTCTTCCAGGTCAGCAGTGGAAGCATCCCATATTGCCAGGTGGGCAGGGATGAGCGGATGAATTTGAATCAGCCAGGAGAGATGACAGAGATGAGACTATCTGAGGGTCTCATAGTTTTAGAGTTAGATTTAGATCAACAGGTGCAGCTGATAGAGGATGAAGATCAGAATGATATTCTGATGATTAGGGGAATTTCAATGTTCCTGCCATTTTCCCTAGAGGAGGCAAAAAATTGTATTATAGATGCGGCAAGATCAGAGGAACAGTCAGCCATGACTGTAAACCAAAAATTGGAGCAGATGGCTAAGACTGCCCAAGGGGATGAAGAGAATGAGCGTTCTAAGGAACGACTCAATGACTTCAGCCAGCAAGTTGAGAGCGTTATAGCATTGGAGCTGACAGCAGAAGAAGAAGCAGAAGAAGAAGGAAAAGAGAATGAGCATTTTGAGGAATGGCTCAATAATTTCTGCCAGGAAGCTGAAAAGCAAGAATCTAGCAGCAAAAGAAGCCGAAGAGCCAACAGGTAAAGTTATTACTCCATGGGAGATGGAGCTAGAGAGGTTGGAGGATTGGTTGAACAATCCAGAGCCAGCAAGAGAACTGACATAATTTGAGCTGTCAGAGAAGAGGAAGACTGAGCATTAGGTCAGTCAAGAAGAGACTGTAGAGATGAAGTCTGTAGCAGAATGCCAACTTGAGGGCACAGATGAAGATGAAGATGAAGAATATGGCATGGGAGATCATAGCGATCTTCCCAATGGAAAAAAAAATTTGCAGCTGAGGAGACTGAAACAACAGAACCAGCCACTGGAGCAGCTGGATGAGGTGATCGAGGAAATCAGAGAGATGATGTTGGAGTCAACAAAAACTACCATCAAGGAGCAGCTGGGCAGAAGGAAAGAGGCAATAGCAGCAGCAGTAGCGTAGCGGAAGCAGCAACAGCAGCAGCAAGATGGAGCAGATGGAAAGCTCCAAAGACTTATTTGGTATCCAGGAGGATTTCCAAACAACTACAGGGGAAGCTCATGAGTATGAGCTCATGATTTTTGCAGTTGTGGAGTATGATGCAAGAGCATCTCTCCATGCATCCAAGCAGCCAGCCAACCACGTCAGCGTGCATGCATTCATATGAAAAAAGGGAGGAGTAGCCTCATTTAAAAATTTGAATTGAATGTAATTTAATGTCTTAGGCTGGTGAGCTAGGAAAGTCGTGCCTTTGAGCAGGTGTTAGGTAGATCGGCTTTAATTCCAGGAATGGCTGAGATCTAGATCTGATCCTGGACTAGACAACCCATTCATTGTAATTGATTGTAATTAATTAGAGTAGGTAAATCCTAGAGGGAATCGCTCGATGAGCCCCTCAGGTAAAAGAGATTTTAGATCTCATTTTGAAGGAGGGATGGTATATGAGAGAGCCAGAGAGAGCTCGAGGCACACCATTGTAAAATACATGCATTTTCCATTGTTAATATAACAGAAGCAATTTTTCCTACATTATTTTGTCTTATATGGATGTTTGTGTGTGTTCCTTATATATTGTGAATGTATGTTGTAGTTGTGCATTTGCAGGGTTTGTTTGATTTCAGGCGGAAGATCTTTGAGGCTTCACACCAGGAGGGTGTGACAGAACGTTGAGGTTCTGATATCTGTGCACAAAGGATGCACTTCTGAACTCTGAGGAGTCAGACAGAGACGTGCTGAGGCACAGGACTGGAATCAACAACTCAGGAGGACGACCTCAAGGTTGTTGAACACCTTGAAGGCAAGGTTGAGTATGAGAACACAGTTGTAGAAAGAATCACTGAGGACTCTGTAGAAGCTCTTCCAAGTGGGCATTGAGCAAGTGCATAAGTGCACAGAAGAAGGAACTCTGCCGTGAGTTCAAAGGAAACATAATCACTGAGGATTCTGGAAGACTCTGCCTGGAGGGCATTGAGCGACTTCCTGAGAACACCAGAGACCGGAATTACTGAACGTTCTATAACAGGGAGACTCCACCAGAAGTTTGTTGAGTAAACATGCAGGTAGGCACAGGAAGGAGAAGGGAACTCTTTGAGTTCTGGGAGTGAATAAAGGTCCACTGAGGGAACTTTCACTGGGTTGTTGGATACCCAAAGAGACTCATCCAGAGGTCGCTTGAGTCAAAGGATAGCGAGGAAGGTATCCATTTTATTATCCATCTGAGGGAGGAAGAAGGAAAAATCCCCCAAGGGGTCTGAGTGTTTACGCAAGCTCAGAAGAGATAGCACCCTTGTGTGTGAAGACTCTACAAGGAGTGCAGAAGTCAGAGGAATCCTTTGAGGATTCAATAAGAGTGGAAAAGTTCAGAGAGGTATAGCACCCCCATGGTATCGTGAAGGAGAGACCAGGAGGTTTGTGCGTGAACAGTTCGAGTAAAGAGTTGCAAGCACAGGCGTTGGGGAGCCAGTTCTGAGAAAGAACATTTGAGTCTTCAAGAAGGAGAATCGACAGTCAGGATTCGCAGAGGAAACCAGCGAAATCCCTCCAGCCATCAGATCTTGGGGAAGTTGTGTAGGATTTAAGCCTAGCAAACAAGAGAAGGAGTCAAGGAAGCATCAAGACTTGGCTCATAAGAATATCGGGGTTTCTGTGGTCACGAAGCTCTTGTAGACAGGAATTGCGATCCGCGATTTCTAGAAAGGATCTCAACCGTTGATCGGTGAGATACATGTCAAGAATCAGGGGAGTCAGTGGAGCTCGACTCATCGGAATATCGAAACTTCCGGAGCCAGGAACCCTGTACATGAAGTTGCGATTAGAAATTTCCAGAGGAGATCAGAGCCGTTGATCATAGCGGGGAGTCAGGGTTCGACGTTTCGGGTTCTCTCATACAACGAAATCGCAGCAGGAGAAACCACGATTTTGCAAAACACGACGGGTCCCACGATCACACCATTTCAGTGGAGGACAGGTGTCGAAAGGTCAACCCTTGAAGGGAGATGACGACAGGTGGGATCGACATATCAAGAATTTGGAGGTTCACGAGTTGGAGCCGCAAAGATTGCGTCAAAAGTTTACGAGGTCACGAGAGGCGATACCTCGGCAAGCATCGATTTGTGTGTGGGACCACAGAGTACGTGGAATACAGGTGGCAGGGATTGGAGAACTCGCAAGCTTGGGGCTCGCAAGTTAAAAGCCCAAATATTGGGAGGTTAAAATTGCAAGGCACGAGGTTGTGAAAGCACGACAGAGCCCAAGTTCCGATACAGCGAGAGAAGGTCAGCGTTGACTAAGCCATCAGGAATCGGGGATTTACGAGGCATGTCATTTACGATCTCATAAGTGTCGGTTTCTCGATCGGGAGAAGCCCCGATAGGAGCAGCTACATGATAAAGTAAGGCCACGATTGTGGATGCATGGTCTCATGGACCGAGCCTAGCCAGGAAAGGCTAAGGAAGTCGAAGCATGCATTGGAAATCAGAGATTGGGGATTCATGAGGACAGCGGGTTGTGACAGTGGAGAGTCTGGAACCTCGAATCCCGATACTTGAGTCGGGGAAAAGTCACGGTCTGGTGCAGAGGTCGTGAGGGTTGAGAAAGGACCTGTGGAATGGGTTTTGTAGCCGTGATTCCCGAGGGAATCAAAAGAGGTAATTCAGCTGAAGAAAGAAGGGATTGAGAACGATCCTGAAAGCGGGAGAGCGCGAAAGGGTATGGTCGCGCATCGTCTGCTTCACAATGGCAAAGGTATCTTTCCATCCGGGGTTGCTCCCCCTGACAGACTTTCCTCTTATGGTGCTTCCTCATGTACATCTAATACATATAAGATAAGCATTCAAAAAGCATTCATTTTTGCAGTAGAAATAATTCCAAGTCTTTGGCGAAGATATTCAAAGGCTTCTCATGGAAGTGGTTTTGTAAAGATGTCTGCCACTTGTTCTTTTGTGCCCACATACTCAACTCTGATGTTCTTTTCTGCAACTTTTTCTCGTAGAAAGTGATACTTGATTGGAATGTTCTTAGTCTTGGAGTGCATCACCGGGTTTTTTGAGATACTGATGGCACTTGTATTATCACAATATATCGGAATGGGCTCATCATACTCAACCTATATATCTGTCAAAGTTTGTTTCATCCAAAGAACTTATGTACAACATGTTGCTGCTGCACTATACTCTGCCTCGGTTGTAGATAGAGATATCGATGATTGTTTCTTGCCTATCCATGATACTAAACACTCACCTAAGTAGAACACTGCTCCACTGGTGCTTCGTCGATCATCAACACAACCTGCCCAATCTGCATCTGTGTAGGCCATAAGTGATAGATCTTTTCCTTTTGGATACTATAATCCAATCTCTTTTGTTCCTTTGAGATATCTGAAGATCCTCTTTACTACTAATACATGTGATTCCTTTGGTGCTGCTTGAAATCGTGCCACCTGTCCAACTGCCTACATTGCATCTGGTCTGGATGATGTCACATATAGTAGGCTGCCAATCATTGACCTATATTTCTTCTGATCTGTAGACTTTGAATCATCATCTTTTCTCAACTTACAATTGGTTTGCATGGGAGTGATAATTGGTTTGCAATCTTCCATTCCGAACCTCTTTAGCATTTCTTTGATATACTTGGTTTGAGAAATAAAAATTCCTTGGTTTCTTTGACGTATCTGAAGTCCCAAAAAGAAGGATAGATCTCCAAGTAATGACATTTCAAATTCACTCTGCATGTCTTTTGCAAATTTCTGTCTTAACCTGTCATCATCACTACCAAAAATAATATCATCAACATAAACTTCAATTAATAAAATATTACCTTGACTTACCTTGATGTAGATGTTGTTTTCTACACTTCCTTTTCTGAACCTCACCTGCTACAGATACTTATCCAGTATGGAGTACCATGCTCTAGGAGCCTGTTTTAGACCATACAAGGCCTTCTTTAATTTACACACATAGTCTGTGTTCTCTGACAAATGAAATCCTTCTGGTTGTTCAATGTAGACTTCTTCTTCAAGTTCCCCATTCAGAAAAGTTGATTTTACATCCATCTGATATACTTTAACATT
>ML809394.1:75972-103011 GCA_009831015.1 Picea engelmannii
AAATATCCATCTAGGATATTTTCCCTGACAAATTCACTTTCCTTCATCTCATTATTCCATAATTAAGCATGGGTTCTCTTACTCCACAAAGCGTCTTCCCGTGAGGCCTTTCACGATAAGGGGACCACATTGGAGTTCATCCATATTTACTTCTTATCAACCATGACAAAAAAATAATGAGTCATATTTACATTAAACACTATTGGGTCCATTACCCAAACCTTTGTGCTATGGGGCTTTCTTCAAGGGTTGACATCAATGACAACCAACCTTAATCAACAGGAATTACATCAGACCTTCACCCAATATGATGCACCCACGAGACAGTATAGAAAAGGCAACATGCAAGTATTTGAAAACTACTCTTCTTCAACTTAGTACATAGATGTTATTTAAATTCTGCAACATCTAGAATTCCCACCAGATTTGAAAAAGACGAGGGCCCTGTCTCTCCAATTAAAGGTCATAAATTATGAATTTTAAATCAAAACTTATATTGGAGGGATACTGTTGGCATCCCATTAAGGTGTCATGATGAAAATGAATATAAACAAGTAACAATAGATATGCACAGGGAAGCTTGTGGAGGAGACCAACATTAAAAAGCTATAGCGCTCAATATCCTAAGGGAATGGTACTACTGGCCCCTTTCCTCATATGTATTCACTACAGTAAGGGCATGCAATGAATGTCTAAAATTTGCAGGAAAACAAAAGTTACTCTCACTGCCCCTGAAACCTATCACTACTAATGGAACCTTTCATCAATGGGGATTAGATTTCATAGGTGAAATAAATCCACCCTCTAGTGGGAAGGAAAAGTGGATCCTCACTGCCACTGACTACTTTACCCAATGGATCGAGGATTTGCCCACTAGAAATGGTACTGACAAGGTGATTATGAACTTTTTGGAAACCAATATCTTTTCCAGGTTCGGCTACCCTATAAATATTATCACAAACAATAC
This sequence comes from Picea engelmannii, assembly GCA_009831015.1. Lineage (NCBI taxonomy): Eukaryota > Viridiplantae > Streptophyta > Pinopsida > Pinales > Pinaceae > Picea > Picea engelmannii. The sequence continues at coordinate 76,940 of ML809394.1, forward strand.
CCATGCATTCAAGTATAAATCGATGATCGACTTATGTGGCAGCCATAGAATCCCCTTGACACATTCAACACCCTATTATTCTCAGGGGAATGGGTTGGTCGAGTCATCAAACAATTCTCTCATGAGGATCATCAATAAATTGTTGACTGAAAACAAGAAATATTGGGACTCTAAACTTAAGTATTCCTTGAGGGATGATATAATCATCACCAAGAGATCCTTGGGAACCTCACCATTTCATCTAGTCTATGGGATAGATCAAGTATTCCCCACTCATCTCAGTCTACCAATTTTGAAATTGCTACAAGAAGAAATGGAGTCCAAGCAAATGATATCCAAAGGAGAATATTTTATATTATAAAGGTTCAAGAAAAAGGGGAAGCATTGAGTGAGATCACTGAAGCATCCCCAAGCAAGATCAAATTCACATTTGACAAGAAAACCAAGAAGGAGATATTTTGAGAAGGAGACCTAGTCCTGAGGTGGGATTCCAGAAGGGAAGAAAATTCCAAGCATGGTAAGTTTGATAACCTCTGGTTTGGTCCTTTTAAGGTGTTTGAGGTTATGGAAAATAATACATTTTTTTTACACAATCTGGACGACAATGAAATTTTTTGGGGCCCAGTAAATGGGTGCTTCCTCAAACACTATTTCTCTTAAAAGTATGAGGGAAGGTCCCTCTTGTACCATATTTTTATTTCATTTTTTAGTTTCATTTGAATAAGCTCGTCATTTGATATTTTTATTGATTAGTTAGTTTGTGTGTGAATAAAGACTCCATATCCCAAAAAAGGCACTAGGGTGTGTTAGTGTTGTTGGTTTGATCTTATTTTCGAAGACAGGAAAAATTGGTGTCATATCTAAATATGGTTAGTAGAAACATATATACATGGCTGAAAGACAGAAACAAAGGAAAGTTACAAAAAGTGGAAGCAAGGTTTTGAAAGGTAAGGAACCTGATCTACTGTTCTCAACACCTCACGGGGAAGTGATATCCCTAGTTGGAGCCAATGTAGAGAACTAAGTTTGTACCCCTATCCCTCCTTCCAATTTTCCCTATAACTTCTTGAAAATCAATCCCCTTCTGATTGGTTGAGTCAATATCCCTCTATAAATGACTTGGTTTCTATCGTTTTCTTTCTTGATTAAGTCTTTTCACATTTTGTTTCTATTTTTCTTGAAGGATAATTACATGTCGTGATTTGGTTCTGAATACTTGTCATCATGATTTCCATTGATTGAGCTCCCAAAAGTTCGACCAAGCCTTTTTGTATGCATAGGGAACGCTCTTGAATAAAACACAACAATTCAGAGAAGTCATTTTCAGGCCTGGATTGTGAAAATAGAATCGGTAAATTTTTAGTGGTAAAGTTCCAACAAGACGATCAAATCAATGGTTTTGGTACATTATGGGTTCCAGAAAGGCATGAGGTTTCCTCGTAGATTTACACAAACTGCACTCTATGACTTCAACGTTGAAATTTCTAAGCTCATCTTTGTCAAAACCTCCTGAATGCCAAATCATCGCATCGCTTTGCAAAATCATCCATCCAGAAGATCTCCACACTTAGCACTCAAAAATTCTCGAATGTTGAAACAATGGAGTTGCATAGCATTCATCCCTGGCAACATGTGGTATTGATCAATCGCTAACACATAGCACTCATTTGAAGACATTTGGGTTATTTCATTCACTCATTTTTGAGTGACACATGTCACTCTCTTCATGAGTAAACGTCAACAATATTGACAACATGTGGACATGTCAGATCCAAGAGATCAACCATCCAACATGCAACTCAAATAAACGACTCTCATACATTCAGGGTTTGAACTCATCTTTGTCGAAAACTCCTGAATGTGGAAAGGTTGAAACCCTGAAAAGATGGAGTCCAAAACTCCTGAAACACAAAATGATTAAAGTATTAATCTCGGGTTAATTAAGATAAAAATGGCTAACTAGTCCAGGAGTTTGTCATTATGGGGGATTTCAACTCAAATTGAGCACATTTCTCTGAAACTATGAAGTGTCAGAGCCTTGAACAGTCGAAGTGGGTCCTCACACTCACATCACTCTGAAACATTGTCACTCCGGGAGGTATCCAAAATTTGTACTCATAAATTCATCAACCTCGAAGAGTCAGAGATTCATGGCATCCATCACTTGAGACACATGGCATTCATCTAGCACTAAAACATGGTATTCATCAGTTGAGACACATGGCACTCATTTTAAGCACATTTGGGGCTGTCATCTGTACTATTTCAAGTGACACGTGTGACCCTCATTTTTCTAACACATTAGTGATATGACATTAGGACACCAATTCAAGTTCGTGAGATCAGTCCTTAGGAAGTTATACAACCTTTTCATTCAAGATCTCCCAAACCCTGAAGAGTCTAAGTCTTGAAGTCCTTAAATGATGAATGTTAAAAAAATCTCGGATTAATAAGTGATTAACATTGGATAATGACTTTGGGGGTTCTATCCTTTGAATGATATGTATACTTTATGCTTTGAAACCTCTCAACATTGAATTTTCGATGTGGCTCACCCACATTTATTTCACATTTGAAATGTTTAAAAGGGGCCACCAAACCAGGAATGGAGAAACTACATGTCTAGACTCTAGAAAAGTGTTAGATGACTTGCTTCTTTCCTCCATGAGATACGTGGGAGAAAAAACACTTCCAATGATCAATACATAACTTGGTTCTGTCACTACTAGTTATTTTTTGTCATATCTCAATTAGCTCTAGTGCATGCACCAGTCGAATTTTATTGCAAACAACAATTTTTTCGATTGAAGAACTCTTTTAAATTCAGGCGTAATAAGTGGTCTTTTTTTTTTATAAGAACCACTCATTTTTGTTAATTCAAGTTCTCAGTATTCATTAACATACTCCAGTAGAGATTTTTAGTTAAGTTAACAAGTTTTTTTACAACCAACCTATAGAGCAAAACCTAAGTTCCACACTAGTCGAGGGCCTCCACATATGTGATAAATAGGCATTCTTTGTATGTTAGAAGGGTTAATTTTTTGGCGAGAAGAAGATCAATAAAACAACTAGTTGAACCTGTTCTATGCATGGATTAAATCTCTCTACCCGGTAAATATACTATTGATGACAATGTGTTTATGTCCAAATCTGTAAGTGTTTCTCTTATCTTGAATACTATTTTTATTTGTGTGAAGTACATCTATTTTCCTTCAACTATTGTATAACTTGTGTTTATTAATATGCAAAATGTGATAATATCTATGCTTTGATGAAGATTTGTATTTGTTAAAACATGTGGGAATAACTATGTTTTTTGTACATGTTTAATGATTGAAATGACATTTTAAGACTTAAACTTCCCACAATAGATTGTTCATTGAATGGTTTGTTGTTTTTCTTTGTTTCTTACCTTTACTGTCTCACTTGTTTATCCTTAGTGTGCCACCATACTAGGAGGACCCTCTCCCATGTCATTTGGAAAACCAAACCATGCTCATGTCTTGGTAAAACAACCCTCTAACTGACCCATAAATAAATAAATAAAAACCATACATAACTTGAGGTGGCCTAGCTCTGCCCTTTAGGAGTCAGGTGTAGAATTTAGGACCAACAATTGCACAACATAAACATTCTCCAATAATTCCAAATCATGTTTTACATAATTCTCTTCATGCCTTATTAGCTTCCTTGAGATATACATGGTAACTTGACCTTCTTGCATCAGTACTCAACCCAATACTTCCTTGAATGCATTAGCGCATACCAAGAATTCCTTGTCCATATCCTCTTGTCATAAGTTTGTGCAGAGAAATGAGAGGGATCCCCAAAAGTAATAATAGGGCCCACTGTATATTTTTATATTACCTAAATGCTTGCATCTTAAGTCAGGGTGTCTTCGACATATTTATCACCGAGTAAATCATATGTTTAAATTATTTCTTGTTTCTTTTGTGATTCGTATATCTGTGACCATACCCTATGTATATAAATTTTTCATCATTGTTGTCGATGTGGTTGTGTAATATATCACCTGGGTCCACAAGGAGTTGGGGATAGTGAAAATATTTGAACTAACCACTCTTAAATTTGAGAGGAAGAACACACTCCCTCAACTTTTGTGATCATTTCTCCTATGAAATTGTTTTCGTTTAGGGATTTTTATTCCAAGCGTTCAGATCTATAAATGTGTAATTAGGATTGTCTCTTCACATTACTTCAACGAAAAGGGTAAAGAAAATGTTGTAATCGATTTATGGTAGTTATCTCAGTGGATCAGGTATCATATTGTATGTAGTTATTATTCTACTTGTTTACAGTTCTGTTTTATTCGTTGTCCTTTTTCGATTAAGAATTTTCTCAGTTATCATCACTAATGGTGGGCCCTTGTTTTCCTGTGAGGGTACCCATCAGCCTTCTTTGGTTCCATTCCCCTTTTCTACTGTGTATTGATTTTCTCAATGGAGTCGATGGAAAAGGTCCCACACCAATCACAAGCTAAGTAGTAATTCTGTATTAAATCTTTCGTATTTAATTTCATTAATTTTCTCTGCGAGTGATTTATTTCCTTAGGTTAAATTTCACTACTTTATGGTCTTCAAAGATAATTCATTTTTATTTAACTTTTTTTCTCTCTAAATCCCATTGCTGACTCATGCAATCCATTTTCAGAATTCGAATGTTTCGCTTTCAATGGACTCATTTATCACCAGACCCAAAAAGGTACTCGAGTTCCGACAACTGAACTTCAACCAAGTCTCTAGGTTCTATTCTCTACTGTGAAAAATTTCACCCCAAGGTTTTGTTGTTACCAGGCTTCCCAGGGTAACTGATTTTCTTTTAATTTAAATACTTAATAGAAATTATAAGGGAATAAACCCCATATTGAAACGAGTTTCACTATCCAAGGATTTATTCTCTAGAGAATCGAAGGACTAGTCCTAGACATTCTGTTGACTCTATACATTCCTTTTGTTTTGAGGTTATTATGAGGGGAACAAATCTAACCCTCTTCTATATTAATATAGTGAGATTTCACAGGAACTATTCTGTGACAATCAATAATTATCCCGTGTGTATTAAATATTTGTAGTTATATCTCATGGGAACTTTTCTGTAATATTCAATAATTATCCTCTGTGTATTAGATAGTCGTGGTTGTATTTCATGGGAACTTTTATGCAATATTCAATAATTATCCTCTTTGTATTAGATAGTTGTAGTTATAGTTCTGTGCCGAAATACATGATTATAATATTCTTCATTGCTTCCATATTTCTCTAAATGTTTACAAAGATTGAAATCTCATGATAGATAATGGGTACTTAAGTATGTATGACCATATAATTATCTTATGACCGATAGAACATTCCAAAAATTCAAGTTTCAGGATGTGCATGCTTAACTTTTATTTCATTAAGTAGACTGGATATGTCTTGACATGATTAACACACAATAGTATTGTAACATTGTTTAATGTTCAAGTCTGGGATTATTTCCACTAGAACTCTATCTCATCACTTTATAATTTCATAATTAAAGATATAGATTATGTTCATACAACATAGAACTTACAGAATCAATGTAGATATATTCTGTAGAATACTAGTTCATCCCTACAGTGACTAATATGACGGGCTCGAATAGCTACATCCTTTTAATGGAATCAAATTATTTCTACTTCAATTAATCTACAACAACTCTATAATTCTATCCAATACCTATGATGGTAAGATGATCATCTACTATAGTAACCATATATAATCATTTCGATAGTACATTCCTGAAAATAGGAGAGTAGAGAGACATATCTGAATTAGACCGCGGGAAAACAAAGGGAACAACCACGTTCCTCCCAACCATAGAACCAGGTAGCCATCGCTTACCCAATTCACTCCCTAGCCTGACCATGAATTCATGAGGGAAAACATGAAATCTTCTCTTCATCACTATCCTCTTGTATCAATATGCCTTCCTTTATTCACACTCAACAATTGGTGTTCATAACAACAAGTACACAGTTGTCTCTTTTTCTCAGCATACTCGACAACGTCCTGCCTCCTCGCATATGCTATTTAACAAAACAAATCCTTTTTTCCTAGGTCTTTCTTCCCCCCTTGGGAATGTTTGCAAATTTCTAAATCCCTGATTTTCGGGGGTTGCCAATGGCCAAATATCTAATTTTCCACTTGTAAAAATCATCCCAGAGGTACCTCCAATATGTTCCCCACTCATGGAGTCATGGTCAGCTGATTTTAACATGGTTGTTCCATTTGTCCTCCTGCAATCAATATAAAATATTATGTTTTCATACAAGTGTCATACCCAAATAGTTAGTTGGGTCAAATCAGATCTCTATCCAACAGTCATAATAAGTCATTACAATTATGAAATTCAAAATTGCCATAAATGGAAAAAAAATTCCAAATTCGAATTTACTAAAAATGGAATAATTTCCCAACAAATTTTAAATTTTAGAAATACTTTATTTTTGGGGATGTCACATCCTTTCCCCCTTCAATAAAACACCATCCTCAGTTTTCGTTCCTTTCTTGGAATAGTATTGGATGAGATTTCCATAAATCTTCCTCCAACTTTGAAGTGGCCTCCTCGCATCCAAAGTCCCTCCATTGCACCTTTACCTAAGTGACGACTCTGTTCCGAAGTGTTATTTCTCTCTAGTCCAGAATATGCAGGGGTTCCACCTGGAACTCACCTTCGAGTTCCACCTACACCAGGTTCCAATCAATCATATGAGTAGGGTCATGAACATACTTTTTCAATAAAGAAACTTGAAATACATTATGAATTCTTAGATTAGCTGGGAGAGGAAATTGGTATGCTACGGGTCCAATTTGAGCTAGTATCTTGAAGGGCCCACAAAACCTAGGTGCCATCTTGGCACAATTCCCTAAATTTAACGTAATGTTTTGGGATTTAACCTTCAAATAAATATGGTCTCCCACTTGAAATTCCAAGCGTATTCTTTTCTGATCTCCATAGCTCTTATGTCTGTCCTGTGCTTCTTTTAATTTTTGTTGTACCTTTCTTACCATGTTCTCCATTTTTTGGAGCATCGTTGGTCCAACCATGATTTTTTCAACTGAGTTATCCTGGCTAATTGGAATCGTACACTTTCTATCGTACAGTACCTCAAAAGGGCTTAACTTAGCCAAATTTTGGTACCCATTGTTATATGAAAATTCTACCAAGTGTAGATAGACTTCCCACTTGTTTAGTTTTGTTCTTACATACATGCAGAGCATATCCTCTACGATTTGGTTTTTCCTTTTGGTCTGTCCATCCGTTTGTGGGTGATAACTCATATTTATCCCTGCAAACAATTCCTTCCAAAAAGAGGATGTGAATTTTACGTCTCTATCTGAAATCACCATTTTAGGAATACCATGGAGTCTAAAAATTTCTTTCAAAAATATTTCAGCAATATTTATAGCTTTAAAAGTAGACTTTACAGGAATGAAGTGTGCAAACTTACTGAGTTTGGTGATTACAACCATAATGGAGTCATTTTGTTTCTGATTTTTAGGCAAACCTGTAATAAAGTCCAGCAATATGGTCTCCCATTTCCATTCTGGTACTGGTAGTGGCTGTAATAGGCCGACTGGATGCTGATGTTCGGCCTTCACTTGCTGACAATATTGGCATATTGCTAGATATTATGTTGTTTCACCCTTCATGTTAGGCCAGTAAAATAGTTTTCTAAGTGTTGTTATCATTTTTTGGTATCTTGGATGACTAGAATATGGTTTCTTATGCACTTCATCAAGGACTGTTATCTTTAACTCTATTGAATCGAGTATGTAGAGTATGGTTTTAAATCGTACTAGTCCCTTCTTGTTGATACTCGGATCTAGTTTATCTGAGCTTACATTACTGTTTTGTAATTCTACCATTAGCTTGGTGTAATTTTCGTCGTTAATGCTTTCTATCCTTATTCTTTGTTCCAGATCACTTTCTGCCCTGCTGATATTTATCTCAAATAACCCATGGACGCTTCTGCATAAAGCATATTCTACCTTATTTTCCTTACCCTTGATATGTATGACCTCGAAGTTGAATTCGCTCAAGAAGGCTAACCATATTGCTTGCCTTGCATTAAGGTCTGGTTGGATAAATAGATATTTCATGCCGCTATTATCCGTCAATAGTAGAAATTTCTTGTCCATTATGTAGTGTCACCACATTTTTAGGGCGTGTATTACCACTTCCAATTCTAAGTCATGAGTGACATAATTTCTCTCATGTTATTTTAATTTTCGAGACTCATAACAAATCACGTGTCCTTCCTGATTTAGGACACCACCTAGTCCTTCTTTACTTGCATCAACACATACAGTAAAGTCTTTGTCTAGGTCTGCTACCTTCAAAATGGGTGCAGTGGTCAAAAATTCCTTCAGCTTGTTAAAATTGTCTTGACACTTCTCTGTCCAGTTGAACTTGGTCCCTTTATTTTGTAATGATGTGATAGGGTAGGCTATCTTGGAAAACCCTTCTATAAATCTATGATAATATCTAGTGATTCTCATGAATAAATGGATATCCACTACTTCTTTAGGTACCATCCATTTTATGATGGATTTTATTTTCTCAGGGCCTACAACAATGCCTTCTACTGAAGTTGCATGTCCAAGATATTGGATTTTATTTTGATAAAAATCACACTTATCAAATTTGGCATACAGTTTATGTTTCCTCAAAGTTTGCAGAACTATTCTTAATTGTTCTTCATGTTCTTCCTCTATTTTAGAATAGACCGGAATATCGTCGACAAATACTAGTACGAATTTGTCTAAGTATTGACTAAAAATACTATTCACGAGGCACATAAACACAGTTGGTTCTTTAGTCAGTCCAAAAGGTATGACTACAAATTCGTAGTGTCCATATCTTGTTCAAAAAGTTTTTTTTATTATATCTTCATCCTTTATCTTAAATTGATGATAATCGGATTGTAAATCCAATTTCGAAAAGATCTTGGCCCCACCTACTTGATCAAACAGGTCATTTATCCTAGGTAAGGGGTACTTTTTATTAATAGTCATTTTATTCAATTGTCTATAATCAATACAAACTCTTAGAGTACCATCTTTCTTTTTCACAAATATGACTGGTGCCCCCCATGGTGAAATGCTCGGTCTGATATACTCTTTGTCCAACAATTCTTGTAATTGTATTTTTAATTCTTTTGATTCTGGTAAACTCATTCGGTAAGGTTCTTTTGAGATAGGGGATGAACCAAGTAGTAGGTCTATGGAGAAGTCTATTTTCCTTCTAGGAGGTAATTCTTTGTTTCTTACCTTTACTGTCTCACTTATCTATCCTTAGTGCGCCACCATACAAGTAGGACCCTCTCCCATGTCATTTGGAAAACCAAACCATGCTCATGTCTTGGTAAACCAACCCTCTAACTTACCCATAAATAAAAAAAACAACTATTCATAACTTGAGGTGGCCTAGCTCTGCCCTTTAGGAGTCAGGTGTAGAATTTAGGACCAAAATCACACAGCATAAACATTCTCAAATAATTCCAAATCATGCGTTATGTAATTCTCTTCATGCCTTCTTAGCTTCCTTGAAATATACGTGGTAACTTGACCTTCTTGCATCAGTACTCCACCCAATACTTCCTTGAATGCGTTAGTGCATACCAAGAATTCCATGTCCATATCCAGAACCTTTAGTATCGGTGTTGTCGTTAATAATTCCTTAATTTTCTAAAATGCTTCCACGCATTTCTCTTTGTAATGTTCCTCAATTTTACAAAAATAAAAAAACAATTTCTTAGGGACTTTAAAATTTCCTTTTTCTTCGATCAACTTGTTTCGAAGGTATCAAGGTTATCGTAAGTAATTAGGTGTTGATACTGTCAACTCCCATAAGGGCTATGTTTAGCACTACTGTTGATACAACTACCTTCCTTTGTAAGAGATTTTATCCTTTAAATGTCTCTGGTTATCTAGAAATCACATATATAATAGATACAAGGATAAACTCGCTATAAAATCTAGTTCCTCAGTTTACTAACATTTCTAATGTTAGTAAAAGGGCTAAATATCTGTTCCGAGGCATAACTTATGAATTTATAAAGTGCTAAACATTAAAAGTATTCCAAATCTCTCTAAACATAACATTATCGTTGCTTATACATACGAGCACCTATACGAGAGGTATTGGGTTTCGAAAGAAACTACACCTTCTTCGTATTAAAGGTCACAAGTATTAGATTAATGAGGGACATTAAATTTTGTTAGTTTGTTCGAATAATAAACTCTGTGTAAAGACAACTGAGATACTTGTCAGAACGTGAGTTAAAGTCCTTATCCATCCTAAGTAATGGCGATATGTCCGGGTGCCTTTTGAGGTTTATAAATCGCTTATTGTGTCAAACGAAAAACCTGCCACCTAACCTTGTTCACATGGTAGAGTATTGTTGCATACTATCACTATTACTCTACTTCTGCGAAGGGTTGGTAGGTGATTAATGCTTATCTCCCACCCATGTCTAGGTATTTTCAAAAAGAAACGCCTTAGTGCAAACCCTGTGATAGCTTAGATCTATAGGAGGTTGGTAGTTTTGGGTGGGCGGGACCTGGGCAGAGGATATGGAGGCATTCATTCCTTGGTGTTCCTTGTACACGGTAAGACAAAGAATCTATGTTAATTTTCCCTTGAACCCATGAGTCTTAAATATTAAAGACTCGATTGGTTTTGATATCCTCTAGTTTTGTGTTGAGTGTTTATCGGTTTGTTGGGTCATCGTAGATTTCCTATTCTGTGTTGGGTTTTTCTTTTTTATTTAACTTTCGTTATTCTGCGATAAGTATCCTTTCTTCTACAAACCCTCGTAGAAGGCTCGAGACTTTAAGGGATTCCAAAGGAGACAGGAGAGTCACCAATCTAGAAATTGGTTTTCTAGTTCATAGGTAAGTTCTACACATCTCCAATTTTTGTAATGTATGTTTGATCTCGGTATAACTCAATTAAGAGACTAAATTCCTGGTTATGATTCCTTTTCAGGGTTTTAAGGATTCGAAGGTTTATTGCCCCTCTTTTCATAAGTCTGTGCAGAGAAATGAGAGGGATCCCCAAAAGTAATAATAGGGCCCACTGTATATTTTTATATTACCTAAATGCTTGCATCTTAAGTCAGGGTGCCTTCGACATATTTATCGCCGAGTAAATCTTATGTTTAAATTATTTCTTGTTTCTACTATGATTCGTATATCCGTCACCATACCCTATGTATATAAATTGTTCATCATTGTTGTCGATGTGGTTGTGTAATATATCCCCTGGGTACACAAGGAGTTGGGGATAGTGAAAATCTTCGAACTCACCACTCCTAAATCTGAGAGGAAGAACACACTCCCTCAACTTTTGTGATCATTTCTCATATGAAATTGTTTCGATTTAGGTATTTTTATTCCAAGCATTTGGATATAGAAATGTGTACTTAGGACTGTCTCTTCGCATTACTTCAACGAAAAGGGTAAAGCAAAGTAGTAATCGATTTATGGTAGTTATCTCAGTGGATCAGGTATCATGTTGTATGTAGTTATTATTCTACTTGTTTATAGTTATGATTTATTCGTTGTCCTTTTTTGATTAAGAATTTTCTCGGTTATAATCACTAATGGTGGGCCCTTGTTTTCCTCTCAGGGTACCTATCAACATTCTTTGGTTCCATTCCCCCTTTCTACTGTGGATTGATTCGCTCAATGGTGTCGATGGAAAAGGTCCCACGCCAATCACAAGATAAGTAATAATTCTCTATTAAATATTTCGTATTTAATTTCATTAATTTTCTCTGCGAGTGATTTATTTCCTCAGGTTAAATTTCGCTACTTTATGGTCTTCGAAGATAATTCATTTCTATTAAAAAAAAATTCTCTCTAAATCCCATTGCTAACTCATGCGATCCATTTTCAAGATTCAGATGTTTCTTGTTCGATGGACTCGTTTATCGCCGGACCCGAAAAGGTACTCGAGTTCCGACAACCAGACTTCAACTTATTCTCTAGGTTCTGTTCACTACTGTGCAAAATTTCACCCCAAGGTTTTGTTGTTACCAGGCTTCCCAGGGTAACTGATTTTCTTGTAATTTAAATACTTAATAGAAATTATAAGGGAAGAAACCCTATATTGAAATGAGTTTCACTATCCAAGGATTTATTCTCTAGAGAATCGAAGGACTTGTCCTAGACATTCTATCGACTTTGTACATTCCTTTTGTTTTGAGGTTATTATGAGGGGAACAATTGTAACCCTCTTCCATTATAATATAGTGAGATTTCACAGGAACTATTCTGTGACATTCGATAATTATCCCTTGTGTATTAAATATTCGTAGTTATATCTCATGGCAAATTTTCTGTAATATTCAATAATTATCCTCTGTGTATTAGATAGTTGTGGCTGTATTTCATGGGAACTTTTCTGCAATATTCAATAATTATCCTTGGTGTATTAGATAGTCGTAGTTATAGTTCTATGCAGAAATACATTATTATAATATTCTTCATTCGTTCCATATTTCTCTAAATGTTTACACAGATTGAAATCTCATGATAGATAATGGGTACTTAAATATGTATGACCATATAATTATCTTATGACCGATAGAACATTCCAAAAATTCAAGTTTCATGATGTGCATGATTAACTTTTATTTCATTAAGTAGAATGGATATGTCTTGACACGAATAACACATAGTAGTATTGTAACACTGTTTAATGTTCGGATATGGCTTTATTTCCACTAGAATTCTATCTCATCACTTTATAATTTCATAATTAAATATATAGATTATGTTCATAGAACATAGAACTTACAGAATCAATGTAGATATATTTTGTAGAATACTAGTTCATCCCTACAGTGACTAATATGCCAGGCTCAAATAGCCACAGCCTTTTAATCGAATCAAATTATTTCTACCTCAATTAATCTACAACAACTCTTTAAGTCTATCCAATACCTATGATGTTAAGATGATCATCTACGATAGTAACGAAATATAATCATTTCAATAGTACATTCATGGAAAGAGGAGAGTAGAGAGACATATATGAATTAGTCTGCACGAAAACAAAGGGAACAACCACATTCCTCCCAACCATAGAATCGAGCAGCCAACGCTTACCCAATTCGCTCCCTAGACTGACCATGAATCGATGAGGGAAAACTTGAAATATCCTCTTCAACACTATCCTCTTCTATCAGTATGCCTTCCTTGCTTCACACTCAGCAATTGGTGTTCATAACAGAAAGTACATAATGGTCTCTTTTTCCTAGCATACTCGGCAGTGTCCTGCCTCCTCGCATATGTTATTTAACAAAACAAATCCTTTTTTCCTAGGTCTTTCTTCCCCCCTTGGGAATTTTCCCATATTTCTAAATCCCCGATTTTCAGGGGCTACCAATGGCCAAATCTCTAATTTACCACTTATAAAAATCAGCCCAGAGGTAGCTCCAACATGTTCCCCACTCATGGAGTCATGGTCAACTGATTTTAACATGGTTGTTCCATTTGTCCTCCTGCAATCAATATAAAATATTATTTTTTCATACAAGTGTCGTAGTCAAATAGTTAGTTGGGTCAAATCAGATCTGTATCCAACATTCATAATAAGTCATTACAATTATCAAATTCAAAATTGCCATAAATGGAAAAAAAATTCCAAATTCGAATTTACTAAAAATGGAATAATTTTTCAACAAATTTTAAATTTCAGAAATACTGTATTTTTGGGGATGTCACATCCTTTCCCCCTTCAATAAAACATCGTCCTCAGTTTTCATTCCTTTCTTGGAACAATATTGGATGATATTTCCGCAAATCTCCCTCCAACTCCCAAGTGACCTCCTCAAGACTAAAGTCCTTCCATTGCACCTTTACCTGAGCGACGACTCTGTTCCGAAGTGCTATTTCTCTCTTGTCTAGAATACGTAGGGGTTCCACCTGGAAATCACCTTTGGGTTCCACCTACACTAGGTTCCAATCAATCATATGAGTAGGGTCATGAACATACTTTTTCAACAAAGAAACATGAAATACGTTATGAATTCTTAGATTAGTTGGGAGTGCAAGTTGGTATGCTACGGGTCCAATTCGAGCTAGTATCTTGAAGGGCCCACAAAACCTGGGTGTCATCTTGGCATAGTTCCCTAAATTTAACAAACTTTTTCGAGATTTGACCTTCAAATAAACATGGTCACCCACTTGAAATTCCAAGTGTCTTCTTTTCTGATCTACATAGCTCTTATGTCTGTCCTGTGCTTCTTTTAATTTTTGTTGTACCTTTCTTACCATGTTCTCCATTTCTTGGAGCATCTCTAGTCCAACCATGATTTCATCAACCGGGTTATCCCGGCTAAATGGAGTCGTACACTTTCTGTCATACAGTACCTCGAAAGGGCTTAACTTAGCTGAAGTTTGGTACCCATTGTTATATGCAAATTTTACCAAGTGTAGATAGCCTTCCGACTTGTTTGGTTTTGTTCTTACGTACATGCAGAGCATATCCTCTATGATTTGGTTTTCCCTTTTGGTCTGTCCATCCTTTTGTGGGTGATAACTCGTATTTATCCCTGCAAACAATTCCTTCGAAAAAGTGGATGTGAATTTTACGTCTCTATCTGAAATCACCACTTTAGGAATACCATGCAGTCTAAAAATTTCTTTCAAAAATATTTCAACAATATTTATAGCTTTAAAAGTAGACTTTATAGGAATGAAGTGTGAAAACTTAGTGAGTTTATCGATTACAACCATAATGGAGTCATTCTGTTTCTGAATTTTAGGCAAACCTATAATAAAGTCTAGTGATATGGTCTCCCATTACCATTCTGGTACTTGTAATGGTTGTAATAGGCTGACTGGATGCTGGTGTTCGGCCTTTACTTGCTGACAATATTCGCATCTAGCCAGATATTTTGTTGTTTACACCTTCATGTTAGGCCAATAAAATAGTTTTCTAAGTGTTGCTATCGTTTTATGGCATCCTCGATGACTAGAATACGGTTTCCTATGCATTTCATCAAGGACTATTAACTTTAACTCTATTGAATCGAGTATGTAGAGTTTTTTTTTAAATCGTACAAGTCCCTTCTTGTCGATACTCAGATCTGGTTTATTTGAGCTTACGGTACTGTTTTGTAATTCTTCCATTATCTTAGTGTAATTTTTGTCGTCAATGTTTTCCATCCTTATTCTTTGTTCTAGATCACTTTCTTCCCTACTGATATTTATCTCAAATAACCCATGGACGCTTCTTCTTAAAGCATCTACTACCTTATTTTCCTTACCCTTGATATGTCTGACCTTGAAGTCGAATTCGCTCAAGAAGGCTAACCATATTGCTTGCCTTGCATTAAGGTCTGGGTGGATAAATAGATATTTCACGCTGCTATTATCCATCAATAGTAGAARTTTCTTGTCCATTATGTAGTGTCACCACATTTTTAGGGCGTGTATTACCACTTCCAATTCTAAGTCATGAGTGACATAATTTCTCTCATGTTATTTTAATTTTCGAGACTCATAACAAATCACGTGTCCTTCCTGAGTTAGGACACCACCTAGTCCTTYTTTACTTGCATCAACACATACAGTAAAGTCTTTGTCTAGGTCTGCTACCTTCAAAATGGGTRCAGTGGTCAAAAATTCCTTCTGCTTGTTAAAATTGTCTTGACACTTCTCTGTCCAGTYGAACTTGGTCCCTTTATTWTGTAATGATGTCATAGGGTAGGCTATCTTGGAAAACCCTTCTATAAATCTRTGATAATATCTAGTGATTCTCATGAATAAATGGATATCCACTACATCTTTAGGTACCATCCATTTTATGATGGATTTTATTTTCTCAAGGTCTACAACAATGCCTTCTACTGAAGTTGCATGTCCAAGATATTGGATTTTATTTTGATAAAAATCACACTTATCAAATTTGTCATACAGGTTATGTTTCCTCAAAGTTTGCAGAACTATTCTTAAGTGTTCTTCATGTTCTTCCTCGATTTTAGAATATACCACAATATCGCCAACAAATACTAGTACTAATTTGTCTAAGTACTGACTGAAAATACTATTCCTCAAGCACATAAACATGGTTGGTGCTTCAGTCAGTCTGAAAGGTACAACTACGAATTCGTAGTGTCAATATCTTGTTCGAAAAGTCGTTTTTCTTATATCTTCATCCTTTATCCTAACTTGATGATAACCAGATCGTAAATCCAATTTCAAAAAGATCTTGGCCCCACCTACTTGATCAAACAGGTCATTTATCCTAGGTAAGGGATACTTGTTCTTAGTAGTCATTTTATTCAATTGTCTATAATCGATACAAAGTCTTAGAGTACCATCTTTCTTTTTCACAAAGACGACTGGTGCCCCCCATGGTGAAATGCTTGGTCTGATATACTCTTTGTCCAACAATTGCTATAATTGTATTTTTAATTCTGTCGATTTTGGTAAACACATTCGATAAGGTGCTTTTGAGATAGGGGACGAACCAGGTAGTAGGTCTATGGAGAAGTCTATTTCCCTTCTAGGAGGTAATTCTTGTATCTCCTCCACAAACATGTCTTTGAATTCACGTAGGACAACAAAGTCTTCTAAATTTGGCTAGTCTCCCTTTTCTAATAGATTCGTTACCTGGATGGAAAAAACTTGACATCCCTTTCTCATACATTTCTAGAATTGCATCACTGAAACTTTCTAACTGATATAGGTTTTGGTATACCTTGGGCTATCCTAGTAGTTCCATAATCGTCTTTATAGTTAAGTGTCTTTGTATAACAATCTAGTACTTCTTTGTGCTTTTCCAACCAATCCACTCTGATAATCATATCATAAGATCCTAGTGGTAGGATGTTCATATTTGTTCTTATGTTTTGACCATCTAAGCTAAAATCGAGTTCAGAAATAAAATCAACTACTTTCCTTTTAGTTCTTGTTGTGAGTTGTACCAGCCATGATTTTGCGTGCATCCATTTCTTAAGTTTATTTGACTCTACTACATTAGGATTAATATAACTTAACGTAGCTCCAAGGTCAGTTAGAACAGAAATTCAAGTGTTATTGATTTTACCTTCAATTTATACCACAGGGGACTAGTGGTCAGCTTGCCGAACATCTATGGCTACATTTATCCGATGCAGGCTTCTGCTCACGTCACCCACCATCAAGGCTTCCTGCAAATTATGAAAAAAAAATTTGTTTGTTGAAATTAAGCGTGGATAGTTCCTCCTTAAATGAGGTTCTCCACATTCCCAACACTTTAATGGTTCGCAAGGGCTGTCCCCAAACTTCTTCATTCCCAGATTTACCGATTTACCATTGCCTTGTGAATTCGGATGGTTGGAGTGAAAATATTTTCTCGGAAATATTTTTGCTGCATTTCGATAAGGAGTTGGTTGGTATCCCTTCTTCCATTGGTTCATTCGATCTTGTTTCTTATCCTTCCAGGCTCTGGGAAACTCTTTCCATTGTTTATACTAATCGTAGCACATTCGCGCTCTCTTGAATACTTCACTCAAGGATTTGGGATTGTCAAACTCAATTTTTTCCTTGTAGGACTATGGTAAGCAACTTAAGAATCACTGGATTTTCACATTATCATCCTGGATGTACAGTACGAACCTTAGTATTTCAATAAATTTGTTTATAAGGTCCTCCATCATCATCTATCCAAGTCATAACTCGTAAAATTCTTTCGTTTTCCTTTCATAGTAGCTTTCAGAAAGGTATTGTTTCTTGAAATACTTCTTAAAGTCAAAACATTCCAACTGTTTCTCCTTTAATCCCTTGGCCAATTTTAGGTCTTGCCACCAAATGTTGGCCTTCCCTTTCAGATTGTAGATGGCCATTCTGACCTTCGTACTTCTGGAATAATTGTAGATCTGGAAGTATTTTTTTATGTCCAACAACCATGCCTCAGCTTCTTCTCTTGTCCCATATTCTCCATCAAAGGTAGCTAGTTTAATCTTTTTAAATTATCCTTCAAGGTGGTCTACTTGTTTTCTTTTTCTATCTGTTTTAGTTTTTTCCTCAACTTAAGGTGTACCTTAAGACAAACTATCGCCTTTCTCTGTTTCAGGTCCAGAATTCTTGGAAGCCCTTTTGTTTACCTCTTGGTCATGGTTATCATCCTTTGGGATTTTCTTGGTCACTATACTACATAGAAGGACTTCATTTATCTCTTGTTGTTCCTATTGTGATTTTTCAGTTTCTCATTGTCGGCTTTGAAAACCTCCATCCCAACAATAAGATTCCTCATTGTTTCCAGCACTTTCGTAGGTGAGCTTCCATCATTGTTCTATCTTGGATCTCCAGGAGGTCTTTGCTCCATATTTTCTTCCACTCTAATTTTTGCATCATCCTGAGCTGCCATGATTAACACAAAACATAAAAAGTTTTATGTTTGTAACAATGAAGGTTTATTAGTTTTGCATAATTAAAAATATATGCCAAGAATTTAATGTGGCCTTGTTCAAGGCCCAGTGTTGTAAACTTTGCTCTGATACCATATGTAATGTTCCTCAAATTTACAAAAATAAAAAATAAAAATTCTTAGGGACATTAAAATTTCCTTTTTATTCGATCAACTTGTTTCGAAGGTCTCAATGTTATCATAAGTAATTAGGTGTGAATACTATCAACTCCCATAAGGGTTATGTTTACCACTGTTGTCGATGCAACTACCTTCCTTTGTAAGATATTTTATCCTTTAAATGTCTCTGGTTATCTAGAAATCACATATATAATAGATACAGTGCTAAACTAGCTATAAAATACAGTTCCTTAGTTTACTAACATTTCCAATGTTAGTAAAGTGTTAAATACCCGTACCGAGGCATAACTTCTGAATTAATAAAGTGTTAAACATTAAAATTATTCCAAATCTCTCCAAACATAGCATTATCGTTGCTCATACATACAAGCACCTATACAAGAGGTATTAGGTTCCGAAAGGAACTACACCTTCTTTGTATTAAAAGTCACAAGTCTTAGATTAATGAGGGACTTTAAATTTTGTTAGTTTGTTTGAATAATAAACTTTGTGTAAAGCCGGTTGAGATACCTGTCAGATCCTGAGTTAAAGCCCTTGTCTAGCCTAAGTAATGGTGATATGTCTGGGTTCCTTCCGAGGTTTATAAATTGCTTATTGTGTCAAACGAAAAACTTGCCACCTAACCTTGTTCACATGGTAGGGTATTGTTGCGTACTATCACCATTACTCTACTTTTGTGAAGTCTTGGTAGGTGATTAATGTTTGTTTCTGACCTGTGTCTAGGTATTTGCAAAAAGAAACACCTTAGTACAAACCCTACGGTAGATTATCTCTGTAAGAGGTTGGTAGTTTTGGGTCGGTGCGACCTGGGAGGAGGATATGCAGGCATTCATTCCTTGGTGTTCCCTATACATGGTAAGCCAAATACTCTGTGTTAATTTTCCCTTCAACCCGAGACTCTTGAATATTGAAGACTCTGCTGGTTTTGATATCCTCTGGTTTTGCATTGAGTGTTTATCGGTTTGTTGGGTCGTCGTAGATTTCCTATTCCATGTTGGTTTTTTCTTTTTTATTTAACTTCCATTATTCTTCGATAGGTATCCGTTCTTCTACGAACCCTCGTAGAAGGCTCGGGACTGTAAGTGATTCCAAAGGAGACAAAAGAGTCACTAGTCTACAAATTGGTTTTCTAGTTTAGAGGTAAGTTCTACACATCTGCAGTTTTCGTAATGTATGTCTGATCTCGATATAAGTCAATTAAGAGACTAAATTCCTGGTTATGATTCCTTTTTGGGGTTTTAAGGTTTCAAATATTTATTGCCCCTCTTGGCATAAGTCTGTGCAGAGAAATGACAGGGATCCCCAAAATTAATAATAGTCCCCACTGTATATTTTTATATCGCCTATATTCTTGCATCTTAAGTCAAGGTGTCTTCAACATATTTATCGCCCAGTAAATCCTATGTTTAAATTATTTCTTGTTTCTACTGTGATTCGTATATCCGTTACCATACCCTAGGTATATAAATTGTTCAGCATTGTTGTCGATGTGGTTGTGTAATATATCCCCTGGGTCCGCAAGGAGTCAGGGATAGCGGAAATCTTCAAACTAACCACTCTTAAATATGAGAGGAAGAAGACACTCCCTCAACTTCTATGATCATTTCACCTGTGAAATTGTTTTAGTTTAGGGATTTTTATTCCAAGCATTCATCTCTAGAAATGTGTACTTAGGACCGTCTCTTCACATTACTTCAACGAAAAGGGTAAAGAAAAGTAGTAATTGATTTATGGTAGTTATCTCAGTGGTTCATGTATCATACTGTATGTAGTTATTATTCTACTTATTTACATTTCTGTTTTTTTCGTTGTCCTTTTTCGGTTAAGAATTTTCTCAGTTATAATCACTAATGGTGGGCCCTTGTTTTCCTATGATGGTACCCATCAACCTTCTTTGGTGCCATTCCCCCTTTTGATTATGTATTGATTCGCTTAGTGGCATTGATGGAAAAGTTCCCACGCCAATCGCAAGCTAAGTAATAATTCCATATTAAATATTTCATAGTTAATTTCGATAATTTTCTCTATGAGTGATTTATTTCCTCAGGTTAAATTTCCTTACTTTCTAGTCTTCAAATATAATTCATTTCTATTTAAATTTTTTTCTCTCTAAATCCCATTGCTGACTCATGTGATCCATTTTCAGGATTCAAATGTTTCACGTTCGATGGAATCGTTTATTTCCGGACCCAAAAAGGTACTCGAGTTCTAACAACCGGACTTCAACTTAGTCTCTAGGTTCTATTCACTACTGTGCAAAATTTCACCGCAATGTTTTGTTGTTACTAGGCTTCCCAGGGTAACTGATTTTCCTGTAATTTAAATACTTAATAGGAATTAGAAGGGAAGAAACCCCGTACTGAAACAAGTTTCACTATCCAAGGATTTATTCTCTAGAGAATCGAAGGACTCATCCTAGACATTCTGTCGACTCTGTACATTCATTTTGTTTTGAGGTTATTACAAGGGGAACAACTCTAACCCTCTTCGATATTAATGTAGTGAGATTTCACGGGAACTGTTCTGTGACAGTCGATAATTATACCCTGTGTATTATATATTCTTAGTTATATCTCATGGGAACATTTATGTAATATTCAATAATTATCCTCTGTGTATTAGATAGTCGTGGTTGTATTTCATGGGAACTTTTCTGCAATATTCAATAATTATCCTCTTTGTATTAGATAGTCATAGTTATAGTTTTGTGAAGAAATACATGATTATAATATTCTTCATTCATTCCATATTTCTCTAAATGTTTACACATATTGAAGTCTCATGATAGATAATGGTACTTAAATATGTATGACCATATGATTATCTTATGACTCGTAGAACGTTCTAGAAATCGAAGTTTCAAGATGTGCATACTTAAATTTTATTTCATTAACTATAATAGATCTCTCTTGACACGATTAACACATAGTAGTATTGTAACACCATTTAATGTTCGTATCTAGATTTATTTCCACCAGAACTATATCTCGTCACTTTATAATTTCATAATTTAAGATATAGATTATGTTCATACAACATAGAACTTACATAATCAATGTAGATATATTATGTAGATTACTAGTTCACCCCTACAGTGAATAATATGCCAAGCTTGAATAGCTACAACCTTTTAATCGAATCAAATTATTTCTACTTCAATTAATCTACAACAACTCTCTAATTCTATCCAATACCTATGATGGTTAGATGATCGTCTACGATAGTAACCAGATATAATCATCTCAATAGTACATTCATGAAAAGAGGAGAGTAGAGAGACATGTCTGAATTAGTTTGCGGGAAAACAAAGGGAACAACCACGTTCCTCCCAATCGTAGAACCGGGAAGCCAATTCTTACCCAATTCACCCCATAGCCTGACCATGAATCCATGACCGAAAACTTGAAATATCCTCTTCGTCACTGTCCTCTTCTATCAATATTCCTTCCTTTCCTCACACTCAACAATTGGTGTTCATAACAGCAAGTACACAGTGGTCTCTTTTTCCCAGCATACTTGGCAGCATCATGCCTCCTCGCATATGCTATTTAACAAAACAAATCATTTTTGCCAAGGTATTTCTTCCCCCCTTGGGAATTTTGGCATCTTTCTAAATCCCTGATTTTCAGGGGCTGGCAATGGCCAAATCTCTGATTTTCCACTTGTGACAATCAACCCAGGGGTAGTTCCAACATGTTCCCCACTCATGGAGTCATGGTGAGCTAATTTTAACATGGATGTTCCATTTGTCCTCCTGCAATCAATATAAAATGTTATGTTTTCATACAAGTGTCATAGTTAAATAGTTAGTTGAGTCAAATCAGATCTCTACCCAACAGTCATAATAATTAATTACAATTATCAAATTCGAAATTCGAAATTGCCATAAATGGAAAAAAAATTCCAAATTCGAATTTACTAAAAACAGAATAATTTTCCAACAAATTTTAAATTTCATAAATACTTTATTTTTGGGGGATGTCACACTCTTCTTCTACAATTCTGTAACTGGAATTTCTATACTTGAAAATCCTTTTACAAAGTTTCGATAGTATCCTACTAATCCCATAAAAATACATACTTACTGCATGTTCGTCGGTGTTGGCCATTCCATAATAGCCTCAAATTTTGCTGGATCCACAATGATACCTTGTCCCGAGATGATGTGTCCCAAATAATGAATCCTTGTCTGATAAAAAAAACATTTCTACATCTTCCCATACAACTTGTTTTCTATTAAACATTCTAGCACTAATATCAGGTGTTCATCATGCTCCTCTCTCATGTGAGAGTAAATCAATATATCATCAATAAATACATGTACGAACTTTTCCAAATACTCATGTAATACCCCATTCATCAAAGCCATGAATACACCTAGGGAATTTGCCAATCCAAACAGAAATACTATAAAATCATAATTTTTTACTCTTGTCTTAATCTTCATTTTAGGAATGTCTTACTCTTTAATTTGCAATTGATGGTATCCTGATCAAAGTTCAATCTTTGAAAATACTGTCGCTCCATTCATTTGATCAAATAAGTCGTCAATTATCGGTAATGGGTACTGGTTCTTGATCATGGCTTTGCTTAATTGACGATAGTCAATGAAAATAATCCACGATCTATGCTTGTTTCTTACTAAAATCACCGTTGCACCCCACAATGATATATTTGGAAGTATAATTCCAAAGTATAATAACTCCTTCAATTTCATTTTTAACTCTTGCAATTCAGGTGTCGACATCCAATATGGTGTTCTTTAAATCTATGGTAAATCCCAATTATCTTTCCTACGGTAAACCTGCTCATTCTTCAGGAAAAACATCAACCAACTATGAAACTACAATAAAATCTTCCAATCTTTCCATGTCACCTTTTTCATTAAGCGCTAAAATACCATACAACTTACATCCATTGTGCATACTTTTCTATACTTATAGGGAAGAAATAAATATGAATGACACTCATTGGTTTCTTCCCACAATTATTTTACTCTATTCCAAATCATCCATCAAGCTTAATCATTTCTTCTTATAGTTAAGTATCCCATTGTGTGATTCTAACCAATTCATTCCAATCATAATATCATAAGATCCCAAAATTGTGACATAGATGTTTACACTTGTGATGAAATTACCTAAGTTAATGTTACAATCCTTAACTTTTATTCCAACCTTTTTCTTGGCACCAGATCCCATTTCTGCATATCTAAACTCATCCTATTTGACTGATTTCACTTTAATTATTTTAATCACAGCATTATATATAAAACTATCAATATCTCCTAGATCTATCAAAACAATAAATTGTTGATCAACTATCATAATTGAAGTCTTGAGCACTACAAAATGATGATCGGCCTGGGAATTATTAACCACTGCATGGATCCTATGGTCCTCTCCCAAATCTCCCACTGTTCTCTGTCTTGTTGATCCGATAACTCTTTCCTTCTCAATAGGGTAGTCTCTATGATAATGTGTCTCTCCATAGGTCCAACATCCATTCTTTTGGTCGATGCTTGTAGTTTCAAAGAAAGAAGTTGTTGGCCGAGGAGTCTGCGATCTTGGTCCGTTCTATGGAACAAGTCTATACTATTGTTTCTACTGAGGACAATGCTTATGTCGATGTTGTTGTTCTTTGTATGGAGTCCTTTAACTAATAGTCAATCTTTGTGGTGTAGAAAATACAGATCCTATGGTTCCATCATGGTGCCCAGAAGTCTTCCTAACAAGTGTCTCTTGTTGCAGCGCTTGATGCAGTGTATGTATTGTCTATCACGAAGGAGACCTACCTTGACCCCCATTTTTTAACTCTTATTCAACAATAAGAAACTTTTGAACTGCATCGTGCAAGCTCTAAGGCATAAATATCCTGACTTTATTATGAATGTTGAAATTGAGACTACATACAAATTTGTTAACCTTCAATTTCTCAATGTTCAGATGCAAAGCATATCTAAGAAACAACATGTACCTAGACTCATACTTTGGTACTATACAACTACCTTGTCGTAATGCATTTAACCCATCAAGCTGGCACTAAATTGATTCATCTAATAAGTACCTCTATCATAATCATTCCTCGAATAGTTTCCATGACATGTCCTCAATGACGATGTTCAGTTGTGGTAAGAGTGTCTTCTAACAAATAAGCGCACTCCCTTTCAGTTGAAATACCTCCATACAAACCTTCATGTTGGAGGTCTAATCATGCAGTGAAAATCGTATCATCATATTCTCCAACCATGTCTCAACGACTAAACCGTTTGTGGCAACCCACAACTTGGGAAATTTCACCTTCTCGATTTCTCTATGAATACTACTACCAACTAAAGCAGAGAACTATGAACCCTTATTGGACACATAATCTCTTCCCTCATCCTGAACAATGTGATTGATCAACGCCTCAAACATGCTCTGAAAGGATCTCATCATACTTACCACATCTCCTACTGCAACCTACTCCTAATCAGTAGTATTCTCTTCTCCATGTGGAGAAGATCCCTCGGGTGTGGATGTACTCGAAGGAAGTGTATTCCTCTCACACCACGATTTCTACTCATCTTGTGTCATCTAACCATGATACCTGCATGGAAAAATTTCAAATTGTATTAGCAATACATCTTTAACTATTGAAGAAAAAAACGGAATGAGTAATGAGTCCAGTGTCCGAGAGTTGAACCAACTATGATACCATATGTAACGTCCCTCATTTCATGACACAAAGGTAAGTATAAATAATAAAGTATTTTTTTTTTTTTTCTGTTCATTACGGCAATTATCAAGACCATTAATTTAAAATAACAATTTGAGGCACAAGATATATTCATAATGTTGAATATGATTAATATATATATATAATAGTAACAACAATTTATGTGCCTTTACAAAATTATTAAAAGAACTTAAACAACACTCTTGATTATTTTAAATTCCTTCTTATTCCATTTAAAACAATTTCAAGGAACTCGTGGAGTGACTTTAGGATTAATGGATTTCATCTTAAGAACAAGGGCCTACAAAATACCTTATCTAAGTATGGAAATTTGTGCAACCAACGCAAATCTTATTGAGTAGAATATGCATTACGTAAATATAGTTCCAAAATAATTACTTAGTTTCTAACGTGGATCATCAATTAACTATTAGTAAATGTCCATTAAATCTTAACGCACTAATAAGACTTTTCTATTAGTAAGTTGTTAATATATTATTAGTCAATGATGTATTCCATTATTAATAATTTAATTAGTAATAATGAATTATTAATATTTAATTATGAACAATTCATATATTTAATTAATAAAATTTATACCGAAAAAATCATTATTATTGTATCTCCACTATGAGTTATTATTAACTATGGATACTAATAATTATTAGTATACCTTTAATTCCTTTTTTTTTAAACAACCTAAAGTCACTACAAAAGTATATAATACTATACAACTATATCTTCACTCCAACAACCTAATC
>ML809394.1:112531-134485 GCA_009831015.1 Picea engelmannii
GAAATGTATTTTCACTGGATATAGTGAAACATCTAAAGCTTACAGGCTTTACAATCCAATCACCAAGAAACTAATTCTCAACAGAGATGTAAGATTTCTGGAAAATCAATTCTGGAGTGATTCGGAAAATCAGCAAATGGACAATCAAAATTCATTGCTGCCAAGTTCTGAAAACGCAGAAAATTTAGGACAACAAGTACCTCAAACTACTCTTCCAAGATTGTAGGTACAAAGACAACCTGAAAATTCTCAGGATAACTCAACTTCTAGCAGAGAATCATTCTTTGAACCACAAAATCAGAGAACTCAAAGTTTGAGAGAAATCCATCAGCAGTTGGATGACTTTGAACAACACAACCTTTTTGCTTTAATGTCATGTCAACCAACATCTTTTAAGGAAGCAGCTAAGGAGCCACATTGGGTTCAAGCCATGAGCCAAGAAATTGACTCCATTGAGAAGAAAAATACATGGGATCTTGCTGATTTTCCAAGTCACAAGAAGAGTATTGGTGTCAAGTGGGTTTACAAAATTAAACTCAATGAAAAAGGGCAGATCGAAAAACACAAGGCAAGACTTGTTGCCAAAGGATTCTCACAACAACCTGGTACTGATTATGATGAAACTTTTTCTCCAGTAGCAAGATTAGACACTGTAGGGACTCTATTGGCCATAGCATCCCAACACAAATGGCAAGTATACCAGATGGATGTCAAGTCAACATTCCTCAATGGTTTCTTAGAAGAAGAGGTGTATGTCGATCAGCCACCTAGATTTGAAGTCCAAGAGCAGCCAACCAAAGTATATCGGTTGAAGAAAGCCTTGTATGGCTTAAAGCAAGCTCCAAGAGCTTGGTACAACAGAATTGACACTTATCTGATCAAAAGTGGTTTTAGCAGAAGCCAAAATGAGCCAACTCTTTACACCAAAACAAATCAGCATGGTAAAATTTTGATTGTATGTTTATATGTTGATGACAAGATCTATACAGGAAATATTGAGTTAACAAATTTTAAACATGCCATGCAATCTGAGTTTGAGATGACAGATCTTGGCATAATGAAATATTTTTTAGGGATTGAGTTTGATTAATCAACCAAAGGCATCTTTGTCTGTGAGAAAAAGTATGCAGCAGACATCATCAAAAGATTTCGCATGGAAGAATGCAATCCAGCAGAAACCCCTATACCTTTAGGCACAAAATTGAACAAGAATGGTGAAGGTCCTACAGTGGACTCTACCTTGTACAAAAGTTTGGTCGGCATTTTGTTGTATCTTACAGCAACTAGGCCTGACATCATGTATGCAACCAGCCTTGTTTCTAGATTCATGGAATCCACAAATATTCTCATTGGAAAATGGCAGAACGTATTTTGAGATATGTTGCAGGAACTCTCAATTTTGGCTTATGGTACACTAAATCTGATAGTAATCAACTTTCTGGTTACACATATAGTGATTTTGTAGGCAGCCTAGATGACAGGAAAAGCACATATGGACATGTTTTTCAACTGGGCACGAACCTGATCTCATGGGCATTAAAGAAGCAACCAATTGTTTCAATATCTTCTGCAGAGGCAGAGTATGTCGCTGCTACCTCAGCTTCCTGTCAAGCTGTGTGGCTGTAAAGAATATTGAAAGATATGTCACATACAGAAAAGGATCCAACTCCTATTTTCTGTGACAATACTTCAACAATTGCTCTATCCAAAAATCACGTGTTTCACAAGAAAAGAAAACAGATTGACACTCGTTTTCATTTCATACCTAGTCAATAATGGTGATATTGTACTACAATTATGTGGTTTTCGAGATCAGCTTGCTGATATCTTTACAAAGCCACTAAGAAAATCGGTTTTTGATTTTCAGAGAGAACACTTAGGTATAATCAGTGCTGATATTTGTAACTGTTGAGTTTAAGAGGGAGTGTTAAATATTATATAATCTCAACAGGCTGACTATACACTGCCAGCTATCCTGGCCAGCTGTACTTTCTATTCTTGTTTTGCTTGAGCCTATTTAGCTCAGCTATTTCCCTTTGCATAGGACTACTACCACATATCTTCTTCACTAAGTCTTCTCATTGTACTCTTCTTCATATATTCTAATATACTGTTTTCTGTTCTATTCTTTTCTCTCTGCATTTCTTGCTTCACAATTTATCAAACACTCCTATCTTTCCAACTCTTACAATTTAGTGAAGAATTTGTTTCTTCTTTGAATCTGTCTCCATCTGGATTCGTTCATGTGCCTTAGCAGGTCACCTTTACTATAAACTATTTCAGAACTAAGTTGAGGTTTCCTCCTCTTCCTCGTGATAAGTATCCAAGTTATCTCCTGCTTCACTCAGGATCAAACCAAGTCCACGGAGTACAATGAATGTAAAAAATCATGAAGATTTTGAAAGTCCCAGTTTCTACATTTATTAAACCAGGGAAGTTCATTCAATTCTAAAATGATGCATGATAGAACCACTATTGTCATATAAGATACCAACGATACAACCCATTTTAATTCCTAAAAATGAAATTGAAATGATCATAACTAATTTTCCCATCAAACAAAAGCGCGATATGCAATTTGCTAATGTATCCTACCATTTACACAAGAGTCATGAATGAGCTCTTCAATTAGTGCAACGTGCTAATCATTTGCATTTATTAATTTGGTAACTAATCATTATCAATTGTCGTCTAGTATAAATGCAATCCTTAATTTAACTCATATCAATCTTCAAACTAAATGTTTCATAGGACACTTTTATCTTCATAGGTCAGAAAACGATCCTACACTACAACATTGTTCTTGTATTGTAAACTGATCACCTTGGAAGATAGCTCCATGTTTCCCTTAGTAAGTAATAATTGAATGATTTTGCACCAAAGTATTATATAGTAACAATTGTTATATAAATAATAGACGTTAATAAGTTAGCCATCGATGACTATAATAATTAGAGAACCCTTACACTTGGAAGCGAAATTGTCATCTGGAATACTGCGTTTGTTGATAGAACTAAACACGGGCTCAAATGTCGTTTGATGCACAACGTATCTTGGTAAGGGACCCATGAATCTGAAATGATGCAACTTCCAAGTTCGGTGTTGGGTGCCTCTGGAATCGTTAATGTCACTGGGGTTTCATGGGAGGTCTCAAATAACACCGGATGTGATTAGGTTGTTGGAGTGAAGATATAGTTGTATAGTATTATATACTTTTGTAGTGACTTTAGGTTGTTTAAAAAAAAAGGAATTAAAGGTATACTAATAATTATTAGTATCCATAGTTAATAATAACTCATAGTGGAGATACAATAATAATGATTTTTTTGGTATAAATTTTATTAATTAAATATTAATAATTCATTATTACTAATTAAATTATTGATAATGGAATACATCATTGACTAATAATATATTAACAACTTACTAATAGAAAAGTCTTATTAGTGCGTTAAGATTTAATGGACATTTACTAATAGTTAATTGATGATCCACGTTAGAGACTAAGTAATTATTTTGGAACTATATTTACGTAATGCATATTCTACTCAATAAGATTTGCGTTGGTTGCACAAATTTCCTTCCTTAGATAAGGTATTTTGTAGGCCCTTGTTCTTAAGATGAAATCCATTAATCCTAAAGTCACTCCACGAGTTCCTTGAAATTGTTTTAAATGGAATAAGAAGGAATTTAAAATAATCAAGAGTGTTGTTTAAGTTCTTTTAATAATTTTGTAAAGGCACATAAATTGTTGTTACTATTATATATATATATTAATCATATTCAACATTATGAATATATCTTGTGCCTCAAATTGTTATTTTAAATTAATGGTCTTGATAATTGCCGTAATGAACAGAAAAAAAAAAAAAATACTTTATTATTTATACTTACCTTTGTGTCATGAAATGAGGGACGTTACATATGGTATCATAGTTGGTTCAACTCTCGGACACTGGACTCATTACTCATTCCGTTTTTTTCTTCAATAGTTAAAGATGTATTGCTAATACAATTTGAAATTTTTCCATGCAGGTATCATGGTTAGATGACACAAGATGAGTAGAAATCGTGGTGTGAGAGGAATACACTTCCTTCGAGTACATCCACACCCGAGGGATCTTCTCCACATGGAGAAGAGAATACTACTGATTAGGAGTAGGTTGCAGTAGGAGATGTGGTAAGTATGATGAGATCCTTTCAGAGCATGTTTGAGGCGTTGATCAATCACATTGTTCAGGATGAGGGAAGAGATTATGTGTCCAATAAGGGTTCATAGTTCTCTGCTTTAGTTGGTAGTAGTATTCATAGAGAAATCGAGAAGGTGAAATTTCCCAAGTTGTGGGTTGCCACAAACGGTTTAGTCGTTGAGACATGGTTGGAGAATATGATGATACGATTTTCACTGCATGATTAGACCTCCAACATGAAGGTTTGTATGGAGGTATTTCAACTGAAAGGGAGTGCGCTTATTTGTTAGAAGACACTCTTACCACAACTGAACATCGTCATTGAGGACATGTCATGGAAACTATTCGAGGAATGATTATGATAGAGGTACTTATTAGATGAATCAATTTAGTGCCAGCTTGATGGGTTAAATGCATTACGACAAGGTAGTTGTATAGTACCAAAGTATGAGTCTAGGTACATGTTGTTTCTTAGATATGCTTTGCATCTGAACATTGAGAAATTGAAGGTTAACAAATTTGTATGTAGTCTCAATTTCAACATTCATAATAAAGTCAGGATATTTATGCCTTAGAGCTTGCACGATGCAGTTCAAAAGTTTCTTATTGTTGAATAAGAGTTAAAAAATGGGGGTCAAGGTAGGTCTCCTTCGTGATAGACAATACATACACTGCATCAAGCGCTGCAACAAGAGACACTTGTTAGGAAGACTTCTGGGCACCATGATGGAACCATAGGATCTGTATTTTCTACACCACAAAGATTGACTATTAGTTAAAGGACTCCATACAAAGAACAACAACATCGACATAAGCATTGTCCTCAGTAGAAACAATAGTATAGACTTGTTCCATAGAACGGACCAAGATCGCAGACTCCTCGGCCAACAACTTCTTTCTTTGAAACTACAAGCATCGACCAAAAGAATGGATGTTGGACCTATGGAGAGACACATTATCATAGAGACTACCCTATTGAGAAGGAAAGAGTTATCGGATCAACAAGACAGAGAACAGTGGGAGATTTGGGAGAGGACCATAGGATCCATGCAGTGGTTAATAATTCCCAGGCCGATCATCATTTTGTAGTGCTCAAGACTTCAATTATGATAGTTGATCAACAATTTATTGTTTTGATAGATCTAGGAGATATTGATAGTTTTATATATAATGCTGTGATTAAAATAATTAAAGTGAAATCAGTCAAATAGGATGAGTTTAGATATGCAGAAATGGGATCTGGTGCCAAGAAAAAGGTTGGAATAAAAGTTAAGGATTGTAACATTAACTTAGGTAATTTCATCACAAGTGTAAACATCTATGTCACAATTTTGGGATCTTATGATATTATGATTGGAATGAATTGGTTAGAATCACACAATGGGATACTTAACTATAAGAAGAAATGATTAAGCTTGATGGATGATTTGGAATAGAGTAAAATAATTGTGGGAAGAAACCAATGAGTGTCATTCATATTTATTTCTTCCCTATAAGTATAGAAAAGTATGCACAATGGATGTAAGTTGTATGGTATTTTAGCGCTTAATGAAAAAGGTGACATGGAAAGATTGGAAGATTTTATTGTAGTTTCATAGTTGGTTGATGTTTTTCCTGAAGAATGAGCAGGTTTACCGTAGGAAAGATAATTGGGATTTACCATAGATTTAAAGAACACCATATTGGATGTCGACACCTGAATTGCAAGAGTTAAAAATGAAATTGAAGGAGTTATTATACTTTGGAATTATACTTCCAAATATATCATTGTGGGGTGCAACGGTGATTTTAGTAAGAAACAAGCATAGATCGTGGATTATTTTCATTGACTATCGTCAATTAAGCAAAGCCATGATCAAGAACCAGTACCCATTACCGATAATTGACGACTTATTTGATCAAATGAATGGAGCGACAGTATTTTCAAAGATTGAACTTTGATCAGGATACCATCAATTGCAAATTAAAGAGTAAGACATTCCTAAAATGAAGATTAAGACAAGAGTAAAAAATTATGATTTTATAGTATTTCTGTTTGGATTGGCAAATTCCCTAGGTGTATTCATGGCTTTGATGAATGGGGTATTACATGAGTATTTGGAAAAGTTCGTACATGTATTTATTGATGATATATTGATTTACTCTCACATGAGAGAGGAGCATGATGAACACCTGATATTAGTGCTAGAATGTTTAATAGAAAACAAGTTGTATGGGAAGATGTAGAAATGTTTTTTTTATCAGACAAGGATTCATTATTTGGGACACATCATCTCGGGACAAGGTATCATTGTGGATCCAGCAAAATTTGAGGCTATTATGGAATGGCCAACACCGACGAACATGCAGTAAGTATGTATTTTTATGGGATTAGTAGGATACTATCGAAACTTTGTAAAAGGATTTTCAAGTATAGAAATTCCAGTTACAGAATTGTAGAAGAAGAGTGTGACATCCCCCAAAAATAAAGTATTTATGAAATTTAAAATTTGTTGGAAAATTATTCTGTTTTTAGTAAATTCGAATTTGGAATTTTTTTTCCATTTATGGCAATTTCGAATTTCGAATTTGATAATTGTAATTAATTATTATGACTGTTGGGTAGAGATCTGATTTGACTCAACTAACTATTTAACTATGACACTTGTATGAAAACATAACATTTTATATTGATTGCAGGAGGACAAATGGAACATCCATGTTAAAATTAGCTCACCATGACTCCATGAGTGGGGAACATGTTGGAACTACCCCTGGGTTGATTGTCACAAGTGGAAAATCAGAGATTTGGCCATTGCCAGCCCCTGAAAATCAGGGATTTAGAAAGATGCCAAAATTCCCAAGGGGGGAAGAAATACCTTGGCAAAAATGATTTGTTTTGTTAAATAGCATATGCGAGGAGGCATGATGCTGCCAAGTATGCTGGGAAAAAGAGACCACTGTGTACTTGCTGTTATGAACACCAATTGTTGAGTGTGAGGAAAGGAAGGAATATTGATAGAAGAGGACAGTGACGAAGAGGATATTTCAAGTTTTCGGTCATGGATTCATGGTCAGGCTATGGGGTGAATTGGGTAAGAATTGGCTTCCCGGTTCTACGATTGGGAGGAACGTGGTTGTTCCCTTTGTTTTCCCGCAAACTAATTCAGACATGTCTCTCTACTCTCCTCTTTTCATGAATGTACTATTGAGATGATTATATCTGGTTACTATCGTAGACGATCATCTAACCATCATAGGTATTGGATAGAATTAGAGAGTTGTTGTAGATTAATTGAAGTAGAAATAATTTGATTCGATTAAAAGGTTGTAGCTATTCAAGCTTGGCATATTATTCACTGTAGGGGTGAACTAGTAATCTACATAATATATCTACATTGATTATGTAAGTTCTATGTTGTATGAACATAATCTATATCTTAAATTATGAAATTATAAAGTGACGAGATATAGTTCTGGTGGAAATAAATCTAGATACGAACATTAAATGGTGTTACAATACTACTATGTGTTAATCGTGTCAAGAGAGATCTATTATAGTTAATGAAATAAAATTTAAGTATGCACATCTTGAAACTTCGATTTCTAGAACGTTCTACGAGTCATAAGATAATCATATGGTCATACATATTTAAGTACCATTATCTATCATGAGACTTCAATATGTGTAAACATTTAGAGAAATATGGAATGAATGAAGAATATTATAATCATGTATTTCTTCACAAAACTATAACTATGACTATCTAATACAAAGAGGATAATTATTGAATATTGCAGAAAAGTTCCCATGAAATACAACCACGACTATCTAATACACAGAGGATAATTATTGAATATTACATAAATGTTCCCATGAGATATAACTAAGAATATATAATACACAGGGTATAATTATCGACTGTCACAGAACAGTTCCCGTGAAATCTCACTACATTAATATCGAAGAGGGTTAGAGTTGTTCCCCTTGTAATAACCTCAAAACAAAATGAATGTACAGAGTCGACAGAATGTCTAGGATGAGTCCTTCGATTCTCTAGAGAATAAATCCTTGGATAGTGAAACTTGTTTCAGTACGGGGTTTCTTCCCTTCTAATTCCTATTAAGTATTTAAATTACAGGAAAATCAGTTACCCTGGGAAGCCTAGTAACAACAAAACATTGCGGTGAAATTTTGCACAGTAGTGAATAGAACCTAGAGACTAAGTTGAAGTCCGGTTGTTAGAACTCGAGTACCTTTTTGGGTCCGGAAATAAACGATTCCATCGAACGTGAAACATTTGAATCCTGAAAATGGATCACATGAGTCAGCAATGGGATTTAGAGAGAAAAAAATTTAAATAGAAATGAATTATATTTGAAGACTAGAAAGTAAGGAAATTTAACCTGAGGAAATAAATCACTCATAGAGAAAATTATCGAAATTAACTATGAAATATTTAATATGGAATTATTACTTAGCTTGCGATTGGCGTGGGAACTTTTCCATCAATGCCACTAAGCGAATCAATACATAATCAAAAGGGGGAATGGCACCAAAGAAGGTTGATGGGTACCATCATAGGAAAACAAGGGCCCACCATTAGTGATTATAACTGAGAAAATTCTTAACCGAAAAAGGACAACGAAAAAAACAGAAATGTAAATAAGTAGAATAATAACTACATACAGTATGATACATGAACCACTGAGATAACTACCATAAATCAATTACTACTTTTCTTTACCCTTTTCGTTGAAGTAATGTGAAGAGACGGTCCTAAGTACACATTTCTAGAGATGAATGCTTGGAATAAAAATCCCTAAACTAAAACAATTTCACAGGTGAAATGATCATAGAAGTTGAGGGAGTGTCTTCTTCCTCTCATATTTAAGAGTGGTTAGTTTGAAGATTTCCGCTATCCCTGACTCCTTGCGGACCCAGGGGATATATTACACAACCACATCGACAACAATGCTGAACAATTTATATACCTAGGGTATGGTAACGGATATACGAATCACAGTAGAAACAAGAAATAATTTAAACATAGGATTTACTGGGCGATAAATATGTTGAAGACACCTTGACTTAAGATGCAAGAATATAGGCGATATAAAAATATACAGTGGGGACTATTATTAATTTTGGGGATCCCTGTCATTTCTCTGCACAGACTTATGCCAAGAGGGGCAATAAATATTTGAAACCTTAAAACCCCAAAAAGGAATCATAACCAGGAATTTAGTCTCTTAATTGACTTATATCGAGATCAGACATACATTACGAAAACTGCAGATGTGTAGAACTTACCTCTAAACTAGAAAACCAATTTGTAGACTAGTGACTCTTTTGTCTCCTTTGGAATCACTTACAGTCCCGAGCCTTCTACGAGGGTTCGTAGAAGAACGGATACCTATCGAAGAATAATGGAAGTTAAATAAAAAAGAAAAAACCAACATGGAATAGGAAATCTACGACGACCCAACAAACCGATAAACACTCAATGCAAAACCAGAGGATATCAAAACCAGCAGAGTCTTCAATATTCAAGAGTCTCGGGTTGAAGGGAAAATTAACACAGAGTATTTGGCTTACCATGTATAGGGAACACCAAGGAATGAATGCCTGCATATCCTCCTCCCAGGTCGCACCGACCCAAAACTACCAACCTCTTACAGAGATAATCTATCGTAGGGTTTGTACTAAGGTGTTTCTTTTTGCAAATACCTAGACACAGGTGAGAGACAAACATTAATCACCTACCAAGACTTCACAAAAGTAGAGTAATGGTGATAGTACGCAACAATACCCTACCATGTGAACAAGGTTAGGTGGCAAGTTTTTCGTTTGACACAATAAGCAATTTATAAACCTCGGAAGGAACCGAGACATATCACCATTACTTAGGCTAGACAAGGGCTTTAACTCAGGATCTGACAGGTATCTCAACTGGCTTTACACAAAGTTTATTATTCAAACAAACTAACAAAATTTAAAGTCCCTCATTAATCTAAGACTTGTGACTTTTAATACAAAGAAGGTGTAGTTCCTTTCGGAACCTAATACCTCTTGTATAGGTGCTTGTATGTATGAGCAACGATAATGCTATGTTTGGAGAGATTTGGAATAATTTTAATGTTTAACACTTTATTAATTCAGAAGTTATGCCTCGGTACGGGTATTTAACACTTTACTAACATTGGAAATGTTAGTAAACTAAGGAACTGTATTTTATAGCTAGTTTAGCACTGTATCTATTATATATGTGATTTCTAGATAACCAGAGACATTTAAAGGATAAAATATCTTACAAAGGAAGGTAGTTGCATCGACAACAGTGGTAAACATAACCCTTATGGGAGTTGATAGTATTCACACCTAATTACTTATGATAACATTGAGACCTTCGAAACAAGTTGATCGAATAAAAAGGAAATTTTAATGTCCCTAAGAATTTTTATTTTTTATTTTTGTAAATTTGAGGAACATTACATATGGTATCAGAGCAAAGTTTACAACACTGGGCCTTGAACAAGGCCACATTAAATTCTTGGCATATATTTTTAATTATGCAAAACTAATAAACCTTCATTGTTACAAACATAAAACTTTTTATGTTTTGTGTTAATCATGGCAGCTCAGGATGATGCAAAAATTAGAGTGGAAGAAAATATGGAGCAAAGACCTCCTGGAGATCCAAGATAGAACAATGATGGAAGCTCACCTACGAAAGTGCTGGAAACAATGAGGAATCTTATTGTTGGGATGGAGGTTTTCAAAGCCGACAATGAGAAACTGAAAAATCACAATAGGAACAACAAGAGATAAATGAAGTCCTTCTATGTAGTATAGTGACCAAGAAAATCCCAAAGGATGATAACCATGACCAAGAGGTAAACAAAAGGGCTTCCAAGAATTCTGGACCTGAAACAGAGAAAGGCGATAGTTTGTCTTAAGGTACACCTTAAGTTGAGGAAAAAACTAAAACAGATAGAAAAAGAAAACAAGTAGACCACCTTGAAGGATAATTTAAAAAGATTAAACTAGCTACCTTTGATGGAGAATATGGGACAAGAGAAGAAGCTGAGGCATGGTTGTTGGACATAAAAAAATACTTCCAGATCTACAATTATTCCAGAAGTACGAAGGTCAGAATGGCCATCTACAATCTGAAAGGGAAGGCCAACATTTGGTGGCAAGACCTAAAATTGGCCAAGGGATTAAAGGAGAAACAGTTGGAATGTTTTGACTTTAAGAAGTATTTCAAGAAACAATACCTTTCTGAAAGCTACTATGAAAGGAAAACGAAAGAATTTTACGAGTTATGACTTGGATAGATGATGATGGAGGACCTTATAAACAAATTTATTGAAATACTAAGGTTCGTACTGTACATCCAGGATGATAATGTGAAAATCCAGTGATTCTTAAGTTGCTTACCATAGTCCTACAAGGAAAAAATTGAGTTTGACAATCCCAAATCCTTGAGTGAAGTATTCAAGAGAGCGCGAATGTGCTACGATTAGTATAAACAATGGAAAGAGTTTCCCAGAGCCTGGAAGGATAAGAAACAAGATCGAATGAACCAACAGAAGAAGGGATACCAACCAACTCCTTATCGAAATGCAGCAAAAATATTTCCGAGAAAATATTTTCACTCCAACCATCCGAATACACAAGGCAATGGTAAATCGGTAAATCTGGGAATGAAGAAGTTTGGGGACAGCCCTTGCGAACCATTAAAGTGTTGGGAATGTGGAGAACCTCATTTAAGGAGGAACTATCCATGCTTAATTTCAACAAACAAAATTGTTTTTCATAATTTGCAGGAAGCCTTGATGGTGGGTGACGTGAGCAGAAGCCTGCATCGGATAAATGTAGCCATAGATGTTCGGCAAGCTGACCACTAGTCCCCTGTGGTATAAATCGAAGGTAAAATCAATAACACTTGAATTTATGTTCTAACTGACCTTGGAGCTACGTTAAGTTATATTAATCCTAATGTAGTAGAGTCAAATAAACTTAAGAAATGGATGCACGCAAAATCATGGCTGGTACAACTCACAACAAGAACTAAAAGGAAAGTAGTTGATTTTATTTCTGAATTCGATTTTAGCTTAGATGGTCAAAACATAAGAACAAATATGAACATCCTACCACTAGGATCTTATGATATGATTATCAGAGTGGATTGGTTGGAAAAGCACAAAGAAGTACTAGATTGTTATACAAAGACACTTAACTATAAAGACGATTATGGAACTACTAGGATAGCCCAAGGTATACCAAAACCTATATCAGTTAGAAAGTTTCAGTGATGCAATTCTAGAAATGTATGAGAAAGGGATGTCAAGTTTTTTCCATCCAGGTAACGAATCTATTAGAAAAGGGAGACTAGCCAAATTTAGAAGACTTTGTTGTCCTACGTGAATTCAAAGACATGTTTGTGGAGGAGATACAAGAATTACCTCCTAGAAGGGAAATAGACTTCTCCATAGACCTACTACCTGGTTCGTCCCCTATCTCAAAAGCACCTTATCGAATGTGTTTACCAAAATCGACAGAATTAAAAATACAATTATAGCAATTGTTGGACAAAGAGTATATCAGACCAAGCATTTCACCATGGGGGGCACCAGTCGTCTTTGTGAAAAAGAAAGATGGTACTCTAAGACTTTGTATCGATTATAGACAATTGAATAAAATGACTACTAAGAACAAGTATCCCTTACCTAGGATAAATGACCTGTTTGATCAAGTAGGTGGGGCCAAGATCTTTTTGAAATTGGATTTACGATCTGGTTATCATCAAGTTAGGATAAAGGATGAAGATATAAGAAAAACGACTTTTCGAACAAGATATTGACACTACGAATTCGTAGTTGTACCTTTCAGACTGACTGAAGCACCAACCATGTTTATGTGCTTGAGGAATAGTATTTTCAGTCAGTACTTAGACAAATTAGTACTAGTATTTGTTGGCGATATTGTGGTATATTCTAAAATCGAGGAAGAACATGAAGAACACTTAAGAATAGTTCTGCAAACTTTGAGGAAACATAACCTGTATGACAAATTTGATAAGTGTGATTTTTATCAAAATAAAATCCAATATCTTGGACATGCAACTTCAGTAGAAGGCATTGTTGTAGACCTTGAGAAAATAAAATCCATCATAAAATGGATGGTACCTAAAGATGTAGTGGATATCCATTTATTCATGAGAATCACTAGATATTATCAYAGATTTATAGAAGGGTTTTCCAAGATAGCCTACCCTATGACATCATTACAWAATAAAGGGACCAAGTTCRACTGGACAGAGAAGTGTCAAGACAATTTTAACAAGCAGAAGGAATTTTTGACCACTGYACCCATTTTGAAGGTAGCAGACCTAGACAAAGACTTTACTGTATGTGTTGATGCAAGTAAARAAGGACTAGGTGGTGTCCTAACTCAGGAAGGACACGTGATTTGTTATGAGTCTCGAAAATTAAAATAACATGAGAGAAATTATGTCACTCATGACTTAGAATTGGAAGTGGTAATACACGCCCTAAAAATGTGGTGACACTACATAATGGACAAGAAAYTTCTACTATTGATGGATAATAGCAGCGTGAAATATCTATTTATCCACCCAGACCTTAATGCAAGGCAAGCAATATGGTTAGCCTTCTTGAGCGAATTCGACTTCAAGGTCAGACATATCAAGGGTAAGGAAAATAAGGTAGTAGATGCTTTAAGAAGAAGCGTCCATGGGTTATTTGAGATAAATATCAGTAGGGAAGAAAGTGATCTAGAACAAAGAATAAGGATGGAAAACATTGACGACAAAAATTACACTAAGATAATGGAAGAATTACAAAACAGTACCGTAAGCTCAAATAAACCAGATCTGAGTATCGACAAGAAGGGACTTGTACGATTTAAAAAAAAACTCTACATACTCGATTCAATAGAGTTAAAGTTAATAGTCCTTGATGAAATGCATAGGAAACCGTATTCTAGTCATCGAGGATGCCATAAAACGATAGCAACACTTAGAAAACTATTTTATTGGCCTAACATGAAGGTGTAAACAACAAAATATCTGGCTAGATGCGAATATTGTCAGCAAGTAAAGGCCGAACACCAGCATCCAGTCAGCCTATTACAACCATTACAAGTACCAGAATGGTAATGGGAGACCATATCACTAGACTTTATTATAGGTTTGCCTAAAATTCAGAAACAGAATGACTCCATTATGGTTGTAATCGATAAACTCACTAAGTTTTCACACTTCATTCCTATAAAGTCTACTTTTAAAGCTATAAATATTGTTGAAATATTTTTGAAAGAAATTTTTAGACTGCATGGTATTCCTAAAGTGGTGATTTCAGATAGAGACGTAAAATTCACATCCACTTTTTCGAAGGAATTGTTTGCAGGGATAAATACGAGTTATCACCCACAAAAGGATGGACAGACCAAAAGGGAAAACCAAATCATAGAGGATATGCTCTGCATGTACGTAAGAACAAAACCAAACAAGTCGGAAGGCTATCTACACTTGGTAAAATTTGCATATAACAATGGGTACCAAACTTCAGCTAAGTTAAGCCCTTTCGAGGTACTGTATGACAGAAAGTGTACGACTCCATTTAGCCGGGATAACCCGGTTGATGAAATCATGGTTGGACTAGAGATGCTCCAAGAAATGGAGAACATGGTAAGAAAGGTACAACAAAAATTAAAAGAAGCACAGGACAGACATAAGAGCTATGTAGATCAGAAAAGAAGACACTTGGAATTTCAAGTGGGTGACCATGTTTATTTGAAGGTCAAATCTCGAAAAAGTTTGTTAAATTTAGGGAACTATGCCAAGATGACACCCAGGTTTTGTGGGCCCTTCAAGATACTAGCTCGAATTGGACCCGTAGCATACCAACTTGCACTCCCAACTAATCTAAGAATTCATAACGTATTTCATGTTTCTTTGTTGAAAAAGTATGTTCATGACCCTACTCATATGATTGATTGGAACCTAGTGTAGGTGGAACCCAAAGGTGATTTCCAGGTGGAACCCCTACGTATTCTAGACAAGAGAGAAATAGCACTTCGGAACAGAGTCGTCGCTCAGGTAAAGGTGCAATGGAAGGACTTTAGTCTTGAGGAGGTCACTTGGGAGTTGGAGGGAGATTTGCGGAAATATCATCCAATATTGTTCCAAGAAAGGAATGAAAACTGAGGACGATGTTTTATTGAAGGGGGAAAGGATGTGACATCCCCAAAAATACAGTATTTCTGAAATTTAAAATTTGTTGAAAAATTATTCCATTTTTAGTAAATTCGAATTTGGAATTTTTTTTCCATTTATGGCAATTTTGAATTTGATAATTGTAATGACTTATTATGAATGTTGGATACAGATCTGATTTGACCCAACTAACTATTTGACTACGACACTTGTATGAAAAAATAATATTTTATATTGATTGCAGGAGGACAAATGGAACAACCATGTTAAAATCAGTTGACCATGACTCCATGAGTGGGGAACATGTTGGAGCTACCTCTGGGCTGATTTTTATAAGTGGTAAATTAGAGATTTGGCCATTGGTAGCCCCTGAAAATCGGGGATTTAGAAATATGGGAAAATTCCCAAGGGGGGAAGAAAGACCTAGGAAAAAAGGATTTGTTTTGTTAAATAACATATGCGAGGAGGCAGGACACTGCCGAGTATGCTAGGAAAAAGAGACCATTATGTACTTTCTGTTATGAACACCAATTGCTGAGTGTGAAGCAAGGAAGGCATACTGATAGAAGAGGATAGTGTTGAAGAGGATATTTCAAGTTTTCCCTCATCGATTCATGGTCAGTCTAGGGAGCGAATTGGGTAAGCGTTGGCTGCTCGATTCTATGGTTGGGAGGAATGTGGTTGTTCCCTTTGTTTTCGTGCAGACTAATTCATATATGTCTCTCTACTCTCCTCTTTCCATGAATGTACTATTGAAATGATTATATTTCGTTACTATCGTAGATGATCATCTTAACATCATAGGTATTGGATAGACTTAAAGAGTTGTTGTAGATTAATTGAGGTAGAAATAATTTGATTCGATTAAAAGGCTGTGGCTATTTGAGCCTGGCATATTAGTCACTGTAGGGATGAACTAGTATTCTACAAAATATATCTACATTGATTCTGTAAGTTCTATGTTCTATGAACATAATCTATATATTTAATTATGAAATTATAAAGTGATGAGATAGAATTCTAGTGGAAATAAAGCCATATCCGAACATTAAACAGTGTTACAATACTACTATGTGTTATTCGTGTCAAGACATATCCATTCTACTTAATGAAATAAAAGTTAATCATGCACATCATGAAACTTGAATTTTTGGAATGTTCTATCGGTCATAAGATAATTATATGGTCATACATATTTAAGTACCCATTATCTATCATGAGATTTCAATCTGTGTAAACATTTAGAGAAATATGGAACGAATGAAGAATATTATAATAATGTATTTCTGCATAGAACTATAACTACGACTATCTAATACACCAAGGATAATTATTGAATATTGCAGAAAAGTTCCCATGAAATACAGCCACAACTATCTAATACACAGAGGATAATTATTGAATATTACAGAAAATTTGCCATGAGATATAACTACGAATATTTAATACACAAGGGATAATTATCGAATGTCACAGAATAGTTCCTGTGAAATCTCACTATATTATAATGGAAGAGGGTTACAATTGTTCCCCTCATAATAACCTCAAAACAAAAGGAATGTACAAAGTCGATAGAATGTCTAGGACAAGTCCTTCGATTCTCTAGAGAATAAATCCTTGGATAGTGAAACTCATTTCAATATAGGGTTTCTTCCCTTATAATTTCTATTAAGTATTTAAATTACAAGAAAATCAGTTACCCTGGGAAGCCTGGTAACAACAAAACCTTGGGGTGAAATTTTGCACAGTAGTGAACAGAACCTAGAGAATAAGTTGAAGTCTGGTTGTCGGAACTCGAGTACCTTTTCGGGTCCGGCGATAAACGAGTCCATCGAACAAGAAACATCTGAATCTTGAAAATGGATCGCATGAGTTAGCAATGGGATTTAGAGAGAATTTTTTTTTAATAGAAATGAATTATCTTCGAAGACCATAAAGTAGCGAAATTTAACCTGAGGAAATAAATCACTCGCAGAGAAAATTAATGAAATTAAATACGAAATATTTAATAGAGAATTATTACTTATCTTGTGATTGGCGTGGGACCTTTTCCATCGACACCATTGAGCGAATCAATCCACAGTAGAAAGGGGGAATGGAACCAAAGAATGTTGATAGGTACCCTGAGAGGAAAACAAGGGCCCACCATTAGTGATTATAACCGAGAAAATTCTTAATCAAAAAAGGACAACGAATAAATCATAACTATAAACAAGTAGAATAATAACTACATACAACATGATACCTGATCCACTGAGATAACTACCATAAATCGATTACTACTTTGCTTTACCCTTTTCGTTGAAGTAATGCGAAGAGACAGTCCTAAGTACACATTTCTATATCCAAATGCTTGGAATAAAAATACCTAAATCGAAACAATTTCATATGAGAAATGATCACAAAAGTTGAGGGAGTGTGTTCTTCCTCTCAGATTTAGGAGTGGTGAGTTCGAAGATTTTCACTATCCCCAACTCCTTGTGTACCCAGGGGATATATTACACAACCACATCGACAACAATGATGAACAATTTATATACATAGGGTATGGTGACGGATATACGAATCATAGTAGAAACAAGAAATAATTTAAACATAAGATTTACTCGGCGATAAATATGTCGAAGGCACCCTGACTTAAGATGCAAGCATTTAGGTAATATAAAAATATACAGTGGGCCCTATTATTACTTTTGGGG
The DNA here is from genome assembly GCA_009831015.1 of Picea engelmannii. Taxonomy (NCBI): domain Eukaryota; kingdom Viridiplantae; phylum Streptophyta; class Pinopsida; order Pinales; family Pinaceae; genus Picea; species Picea engelmannii. The sequence goes on from ML809394.1 coordinate 130,646, forward strand.
ATCCCTCTCATTTCTCTGCACAGACTTATGAAAAGAGGGGCAATAAACCTTCGAATCCTTAAAACCCTGAAAAGGAATCATAACCAGGAATTTAGTCTCTTAATTGAGTTATACCGAGATCAAACATACATTACAAAAATTGGAGATGTGTAGAACTTACCTATGAACTAGAAAACCAATTTCTAGATTGGTGACTCTCCTGTCTCCTTTGGAATCCCTTAAAGTCTCGAGCCTTCTACGAGGGTTTGTAGAAGAAAGGATACTTATCGCAGAATAACGAAAGTTAAATAAAAAAGAAAAACCCAACACAGAATAGGAAATCTACGATGACCCAACAAACCGATAAACACTCAACACAAAACTAGAGGATATCAAAACCAATCGAGTCTTTAATATTTAAGACTCATGGGTTCAAGGGAAAATTAACATAGATTCTTTGTCTTACCGTGTACAAGGAACACCAAGGAATGAATGCCTCCATATCCTCTGCCCAGGTCCCGCCCACCCAAAACTACCAACCTCCTATAGATCTAAGCTATCACAGGGTTTGCACTAAGGCGTTTCTTTTTGAAAATACCTAGACATGGGTGGGAGATAAGCATTAATCACCTACCAACCCTTCGCAGAAGTAGAGTAATAGTGATAGTATGCAACAATACTCTACCATGTGAACAAGGTTAGGTGGCAGGTTTTTCGTTTGACACAATAAGCGATTTATAAACCTCAAAAGGCACCCGGACATATCGCCATTACTTAGGATGGATAAGGACTTTAACTCACGTTCTGACAAGTATCTCAGTTGTCTTTACACAGAGTTTATTATTCGAACAAACTAACAAAATTTAATGTCCCTCATTAATCTAATACTTGTGACCTTTAATACGAAGAAGGTGTAGTTTCTTTCGAAACCCAATACCTCTCGTATAGGTGCTCGTATGTATAAGCAACGATAATGTTATGTTTAGAGAGATTTGGAATACTTTTAATGTTTAGCACTTTATAAATTCATAAGTTATGCCTCGGAACAGATATTTAGCCCTTTTACTAACATTAGAAATGTTAGTAAACTGAGGAACTAGATTTTATAGCGAGTTTATCCTTGTATCTATTATATATGTGATTTCTAGATAACCAGAGACATTTAAAGGATAAAATCTCTTACAAAGGAAGGTAGTTGTATCAACAGTAGTGCTAAACATAGCCCTTATGGGAGTTGACAGTATCAACACCTAATTACTTACGATAACCTTGATACCTTCGAAACAAGTTGATCGAAGAAAAAGGAAATTTTAAAGTCCCTAAGAAATTGTTTTTTTATTTTTGTAAAATTGAGGAACATTACAAAGAGAAATGCGTGGAAGCATTTTAGAAAATTAAGGAATTATTAACGACAACACCGATACTAAAGGTTCTGGATATGGACATGGAATTCTTGGTATGCACTAACGCATTCAAGGAAGTATTGGGTGGAGTACTGATGCAAGAAGGTCAAGTTACCACGTATATTTCAAGGAAGCTAAGAAGGCATGAAGAGAATTACATAACGCATGATTTGGAATTATTTGAGAATGTTTATGCTGTGTGATTTTGGTCCTAAATTCTACACCTGACTCCTAAAGGGCAGAGCTAGGCCACCTCAAGTTATGAATAGTTGTTTTTTTTATTTATGGGTAAGTTAGAGGGTTGGTTTACCAAGACATGAGCATGGTTTGGTTTTCCAAATGACATGGGAGAGGGTCCTACTTGTATGGTGGCGCACTAAGGATAGATAAGTGAGACAGTAAAGGTAAGAAACAAAGAATTACCTCCTAGAAGGAAAATAGACTTCTCCATAGACCTACTACTTGGTTCATCCCCTATCTCAAAAGAACCTTACCGAATGAGTTTACCAGAATCAAAAGAATTAAAAATACAATTACAAGAATTGTTGGACAAAGAGTATATCAGACCGAGCATTTCACCATGGGGGGCACCAGTCATATTTGTGAAAAAGAAAGATGGTACTCTAAGAGTTTGTATTGATTATAGACAATTGAATAAAATGACTATTAATAAAAAGTACCCCTTACCTAGGATAAATGACCTGTTTGATCAAGTAGGTGGGGCCAAGATCTTTTCGAAATTGGATTTACAATCCGATTATCATCAATTTAAGATAAAGGATGAAGATATAATAAAAAAAACTTTTTGAACAAGATATGGACACTACGAATTTGTAGTCATACCTTTTGGACTGACTAAAGAACCAACTGTGTTTATGTGCCTCGTGAATAGTATTTTTAGTCAATACTTAGACAAATTCGTACTAGTATTTGTCGACGATATTCCGGTCTATTCTAAAATAGAGGAAGAACATGAAGAACAATTAAGAATAGTTCTGCAAACTTTGAGGAAACATAAACTGTATGCCAAATTTGATAAGTGTGATTTTTATCAAAATAAAATCCAATATCTTGGACATGCAACTTCAGTAGAAGGCATTGTTGTAGACCTTGAGAAAATAAAATCCATCATAAAATGGATGGTACCTAAAGAAGTAGTGGATATCCATTTATTCATGAGAATCACTAGATATTATCACAGATTTATAGAAGGGTTTTCCAAGATAGCCTACCCTATCACATCATTACAAAATAAAGGGACCAAGTTCAACTGGACAGAGAAGTGTCAAGACAATTTTAACAAGCTGAAGGAATTTTTGACCACTGCACCCATTTTGAAGGTAGCAGACCTAGACAAAGACTTTACTGTATGTGTTGATGCAAGTAAAGAAGGACTAGGTGGTGTCCTAAATCAGGAAGGACACGTGATTTGTTATGAGTCTCGAAAATTAAAATAACATGAGAGAAATTATGTCACTCATGACTTAGAATTGGAAGTGGTAATACACGCCCTAAAAATGTGGTGACACTACATAATGGACAAGAAATTTCTACTATTGATGGATAATAGCAGCGTGAAATATCTATTTATACACCCAGACCTTAATGCAAGGAAAGCAATATGGTTAGCCTTCTTGAGCGAATTCGACTTCGAGGTCAGACATATCAAGGGTAAGGAAAATAAGGTAGCAGATGCTTTAAGAAGAAGCGTCCATGGGTTATTTGAGATAAATATCAGTAGGGAAGAAATTGATCTAGAACAAAGAATAAGGATGGAAAACATTGACGACAAAAATTACACCAAGCTAATGGAAGAATTACAAAACAGTAATGTAAGCTCAGATAAACTAGATATGAGTATCAACAAGAAGGGACTAGTACGATTTAAAACCATACTCTACATACTCGATTCAATAGAGTTAAAGATAGCAGTCCTTGATGAAGTGCATAAGAAACCATATTCTAGTCATCCAAGATACCAAAAAAATGATAACAACACTTAGAAAACTATTTTACTGGCCTAACATGAAGGGTGAAACAACAGAATATCTAGCAATATGCCAATATTGTCAGCAAGTGAAGGCCGAACACCAGCATCCAGTCGGCCTATTACAGCCACTACCAGTACCAGAATGGAAATGGGAGACCATATTGCTGGACTTTATTACAGGTTTGCCTAAAAATCAGAAACAAAATGACTCCATTATGGTTGTAATCACTAAACTCAGTAAGTTTTCACACTTCATTCCTGTAAAGTCTTCTTTTAAAGCTATAAATATTGCTGAAATATTTTTGAAAGAAATTTTTAGACTCTGTGGTATTCCTAAAATGGTGATTTCAGATAGAGACGTAAAATTCACATCCTCTTTTTGGAAGGAATTGTTTGCAGGGATAAATATGAGTTATCACCCACAAACGGATGGACAGACCAAAAGGAAAAACCAAATCGTAGAGGATA
>ML809394.1:160876-179134 GCA_009831015.1 Picea engelmannii
CATACTCCATCAATTTGACAATCCATTTCCCTCTCTTCCCTTCACTGTCTGGCTGGACCAAAATATCTTTGACACTGCTGCTAGGAACATAGGCTGTTATGTTAGACTGTAACACATACACCTTGAAGGATTTAAATTCTTTGACCATTGCATAAGACTTATTTTCTAATATTTCATACTTCAGCTCATCATCTCGAATGATTTTTCTTAAAAAGGATATGGATTGTTCGTTCCCTCCTTGATTCTATTATAGTAGCACAACAATAATGGTTTAATGGGAGGTACAAAAAAAGATAAAGACCTCTTTGGCATAGTCAAGGATGGCTAATACAGGAGCTTCAATCAAATCTTGTTTCATCCTCTGGAATGTTTATTTTTCCTCTTGTGACCACTTGATAACAACATCTTTCTTCATCATGTTGGTGATAGGCCTAATGATTTCACAAAGTTTGGAACAAAGTGCCTCGAAACAATTATTCTACCTATAAAAGACTGAATAAACTTCTTATTTTTTGGGATTGTAATTTATTGAATGGCCTACACTCTCTTAGAGTATGTTTTTATTCCTCCTAATAATATGATGTGGCCTAGGAGCTTACCCTCTAGCATAGAAAATTAGGACTTCCTTGGATTCAAAGAGATCCCATACCTTCTGCATTTTCGAAAAATCTTCTTAAGGTGTTGTAAATGCTCATCATCTAATTTGGAGAAAATGGTGATGTCATCCAAATATATTACCATAAATTTGTCTTTCTCCCCCACAAAGGATACATCCATATCCCTTTGAAAGGTTTCCCTTGTGTTCATCAACCCAAAGGGAATTTTGTCATACATGAATTTTCCCCACAGGGTGGTGAATGTTTTATTTTCTTTGTCTTATTCACATACTGCTATCTGGTTATAACCAGAGTACCCATCGAACAAGGAAATTGTATGGGAACCTACTACCCTTTGTAAAATATTGTCTATCTTGGGAAGGGGGTAGTTTTCCTTTAGAGAACACTTGTTGAGATTTTGAAAATCAATACACAAGTGTATTTCCCTACTCTTTTTCCTCACAGACACGAAGCTGGCCACCGAGCCTGAGTACATCAAGGGAACAATAATTCTGGCATCAAGCATTATTTTCAACTATTTTTCAATTATGGACATCAACATGGGATTAAATTGTGTGATCTTATGTATGAATGGATTACAACCATCAGTCAGAAGAATCTTGTGCTAGATGATGTCAATTTAAAATATCTTCAAATCCTCATACGACCATGTAAAATATCAACATTTTTTTTCATGAGGATGGCATACCTGCATTTTTGTTCTAGAGGTAGTGCCTTGGTTTGTTCGACTATTTTTTGGTTTTTAGCAGTCCCAATTTTGCAGTCCATCACTTCCTCTTATTGATTTTTTATGGAAGCTCCTTCGGAGACATCGAGATTGTAAAATAACCTTTCTAGTGGAACTATACCCCTGAGGATGTGATTTGTTTTGAGTTCCACAATTTTGTGTCCAGCCGCGTTTTTCAACAGTTGGGATGTATGTTGATTCTCTTAGTCATCATCTTCACCTTCTTGATCTATTGAGATGTTGGAGAATTCTTATATGGTTTGTATAAATATTTGTAGCTCCAAGTCATCATTGAATACTTTCCAGTGCTTTATGTTGTCTTTTATGGTTGTCCTATGTCACACTTCCACCTGATACTTAATATTTGGGCTGATGGGAGGTCTGAAGGTGCTTCCATCCACTTCTAAAGAATCTGCCTTCTGATTTTCCTCTCTAGGAATGAAGGAAATATTATATGTTAGAAATAATTTTTCAACCAGGTCCTACACCTCAATCATGTATTTTCTGAGGCTATGTTTCTTATATCGATAGATGTTCTTGACTTGATTGATGATTAACTCAGAATCGCCAATGACTGGCAAAATTTTAATGGACATGTCTTTAGCAACCCTCAATCTGAGTACTAGTGCTTCATACTCAGCTATAATGTTAGTAGTCTTGAATTCCATATGATAAGAGAGAGTTATAACCTCCTACATAGGGTAAATGAGGACTATACAACCCCAAAACCTTCTTTTAATGAAGATCCATCAAAATACATTTTCCACACTTTATTTTGTTGATCTGTCAAAGACTGGTTTTTTCATTTTTTGATTGTAATTTGTTGTTCCTCATCATTCAAATGAAAAACAAATGAGCTGATATCATCCCTAGCAACATAAATTGGGAGGTTTCTTGGATTCTAATGATCCCTGACGATATAGGCCAATCTGACCTCTCTATATATCCTCTTGTGCTCTCCTTTGAAAACAAGGATGGTGGCATATGTGAGGTCCATTTGTAATGATCCCCAAACCTTCTTGGCCCACGAATTGGACAAAAGCATACACAAATTGGGGGGAATGTCATCCACAATGATGTCCATCACTAGACTTTTCATGGGTAACTGTGCCAAAGAAACCATGAGATCCTTTATTAATCCGAAACATTTGACCTTTTTGGAGTCAAAATAGTAAAGGTTTTGGTAGGGTTTGGTCATCTCTAGAACTAGTTCCTCCATTACAAACCTAGGCATGACATTGTGTGAGGAACATGAGTCCATGAGAAAATTATGCATGATTTTTTCATGGACGTTTAAAGATATGTAGAAATGTGGAGAAGCATCATAGCCATTTTCAATATGTGGTCCCACAGTAATGGATGGGTTTTCATCCTGTAGACTAATTACATCATAAGTTACCACATAAGTAGGTGCCTGCAATACCTTCATAATGGATTGTTTGAAAGGATAATTTTTCAAAACTTCTAACATAGGTACAAGGATCTTGATATTCCTCAACTCATGCTCTAGGATAAAATATGATTGTTTCCTATAAACTTTATTTACTTTAGGGACATCAGGTTTAAATGGAGGCGGATGGTGGTATTTAGCCATTGCAGCCTTATTTGGATTTGGCTTGGGAGGAACCTATGTTTTTCTGTTCTGATAAGAGGTGGTGGCTTTGGGAGCACCTATTGTAGGCCTCAAGTGATATTTCTTTTTGGGATATCTTTCAATAACTGCCTCTTCCCCTATCTCAACATCAAATTGATTTGACAGTTGGGCTACCTTATAATCTTGATGTGTTAAGTGGTTGGTGTAAAAATATATTTCATTGAAAAGTACAATAGAATCATCCACAACATCACTATCTTCATCCATCTCCTCAATATGATTAATTTGAAAAGAAGGTACTACTCTTTGGTCATCATCATTCCTCCTCTCCTTCTACATTATATGAGGGGCATCATTCAACCTTCTAAATTGGTTGAGATTTTTTTTCACAACCCCTTGAAAAGATATGTTTGGTTTTTTAGATTCCCATTTCATCTTGACTATTTCAGATGTCGGATCATTAAAATTTTTGGTCATTTCATCAAGTTTGGGATCAGATGTGGCTGGGTTAGAGGAGGCAGGGGATTCCTATATCTGTTTCTTCTTGTGTTTTTCATATCTATTCTTTAACTTGTTTGATGCCAAGATGTTGGACTCAAACTTAATGGATTCTTCTTGCATGGATATCAAGGTGATGGATCTTCTCTCCCTCAACAAAAGAGAAAATTATGCATCAAATGCATTGGAATAAGTGATCTCGGCCGAGGCTTCAATTTTTTTTTATCTCATCTAGGATCCTACCATACATTTTATTAAATCTCTTGGTGAAGTCCAAAATAGAATCAATATTATTTCTCTTAAGGTCCCCAAACTCAATGATGTAATATAGATAATCCCTTATATCTCCCCATTGATTTATGAAAACTTCATCTAATGCATCAATATCTGCAGTGAAGGTTGGAGAGAGGCCCTAAAACTATTTTCATACCTCCCCATCAAGGCTTTGTACAAACAACCTCTTCCACAAATCTACATAGTCAATGTTAAAGTTGTCTACAAAGTTGTAGAAGGCTACTGGATATTCCTCAGATGTGACATCCCCTTCCCAATTATATTTGGGAAAATATTTCATGTAATTTGTGGTTGGGATTGCATGTAATCCTATAGGCAGAACTATGAGTGCATATTTTGAAAAAATTATGGCATCTATCATATTAGTATCCATTTCTTGGGAAATAGGGATCTGAATATTGATCTTAGCTACATGGGTGGATGCTGGAATGGAGGATGAAGTAGAGGAAGGGTTTGAAGGTGTCTACGGATCCTTGGAATTGTCATTCTTAGGGATAGAAAATTCAAGATGCTTGTGATGATGAACAAAAGTAGATTCTTCAGGTGCAACGTTTCCCTTGAGGAGTGAGGTATATCTTTGAGCTAAGGTGGATTTTATTAGTTTTATTTCTGGATCATAGAATGTTATTTCCTTATGAGGGTTAGGATGATCCTTAGTGGCTCTGTTGTCCTTATATTTGTATTTCTTAAGTCCTTTTCTAGGAGCCAATATTTATTTTGTAAAGTTTACTCATTGGAGTCGCCAGGTGAAATATGGTAGTCTAAATGTGTATGATATTTTTTCACCATCAAAGGTTAGATCTGATCATTTTCATTCTCCCATGGACACATTGTTTCGTTACTTCATTGCTCGACAATGATGCCAGAATATGTTGGTCCTAAAGTCTGCACCTGACTACTACAGGGCAGACCTAGGTAACCTTAAGTTATGAATGGTTGGTTTTTTTATTTATGGGTCAGTTAGAGGGTTGGTTTACCAAGACATGAACATGGTTTGGCTGGCCAAATGACATGGGTGAGGGCCTTCCTTGGCTAATGGAACACTAAGGAAAGACAAGTGAGACAGTAAAGGTAAGAAATAAAGAAAAACAACAAACCATCCAATGAACAATTTGTTGCCGGAAGTTTAAGTCTTAAAATGTCATTTCAAGCATTAAACATGTACAAAAAGAACATTTTTCCCCATAGGTTTCAATTAAATAAAATATTCATAAAATCATAGCTGTTATTACAGGTTTCATATTAATAAAGTCAAGTTATACAATAGCTAAAGGAAAAGAGATGTACTTCGCACAAATAAAAATTGTATTCAAGATAAGAGAAATACATACGAATTTGGAAACAAACACACCATCATCAATATTATATTCACCCAGTAAAGAGATTAAATTCATGCACAGATCGGGTCCAACCAGTTTTTGTGTTGATCTTCTTCTCCCAAAAAATCGAACCCTTCTAACATACAAATAATTCCTATTTATCACATATGTGGAGGCCCTCGACCAATGTGGAACTGAGGTTTCTCTCTACACATCAACTATAAAATAGATTATTAAATTAACTAAAACATACTACTGGAGTATGCTAATGAATACTCTGGACTTGAGTTAATAAAAGGAGTGGTTCTTATCATAAAAAAAATACCACTTATTATCCTTGAATTTAAAAGAGTTATGCAATCGAAAAAATTGTTGTTTGCAATAAAATTATACTGATGGATGCATTTGAGTGAACTAAGATCTAACAGAAAATGAGTAGGAGTTATAGAAAATTAGCATGCATGCACACTGTTGGAGGCCACTCGAGATAACTGAATGTATTGGTAGTCCCCCCCCCACTTATCTCATGGAGGAAAGAACCAAGTCATCTAACGCTTTTTTGGAGTTTGGACCTGTAGTTTCCCAATTCCTGGTTTGGCACCCCCTTTTAAGCATTTCAAATGTGCAATAAATGTGGGTTAGCCACATTGAAAATTCATCATTTAGAGGTTTCAGAGAACAAAGTATACATATCCTCGAGAGGACCGAACACTCGGAGTTACTATCCAATGTTAATCACTTATTAACGCAAGATTTATTTAACGTTCCTCATTTAAGGACTTCGGGACTACCACTCTGTGGGGTTTGGGAGCTATTTAATGAAAATGTCGTATAACTCCATGAGGATTGATCTCATGAATATGACTTTGGCATTGTGATGTCATATCATTGACGTGTCACAGAAAGGAGGGTAACATGTGTCACTTGAAATAGTACAGATGACAACTACAAATGTACATAAAATGAGTGCCATGTGTCTCAACTAATGAATACCACTTGTTAGTTCTAGATGAATGCCACAAGTCTCAAGCAATGTATTCCATAGATGTAATATCCCCCAAAATAAATTATTATTAAAGTCTCAATACACTTAGGAATTTATTTCCTTTTTTGGCAAAATCGAATTTGGGAAATTATTGCAATTTATGGAAATTCTGAATTTGGAATTTAGTTAGTTGTAATTTACTAATGTGACTATTGGGCAAAGATTTTATTTTCCTAACCAAATATTTGGTTGACACTTGTAAGAAAACAATATTTTTTATATTTATTGCTGAGAGACAAATGGAAGAACTAGGTTGAAATCATCTAACCATGACTCCATGAGTGAGGAACATGCTTGAAATACCTCGGGGATGAATTTTACTAGTGGAAAATCAAGAATTTGGCCATTGGCAACCCTTCAAAATTAGGGATTTGTAAAACTATGAAAATTACCAAGGGGAAAAAACCTAGGCACAAGATGAATTTTCATATATAGCATATGGGAGGAGGCAGTACGCTACCTAGTCTGTTGGGGAAATAATATCACTTGTTGTTATGAGCACTGTTTTTCTAAGTGTGAGGCAAGGAGAATTTTCGATCTGAAAGAGGACTATAGCGTAGTAGGAGTTTCGAGGTTCACGCTCATGGATCATGGTTAGTCTAGGGGGTGAATGAAGCAAGTATATTGGTTGTCCTATTCTATGGTTGGGCGAAACATGGATGTTCCATATTTTTTCCCAACACTTTGTTCAGATATGTACCTCTACTTATCGTTCTGTTGAATTGTTTATTTTTTTAGTTGGTAGAATAAAATGAATTGTGGGATTAGTCTCTACAGTTTGATTTTATTCTTTTAGTAAAGTAAGAAAGCTACTATGTATGTGGATTGTAAATAAGTTGAGTTGTTTAAATATATGCATTCATAGAATGTGAAATCAAGTTAAATAATGCAAAATTAATGCTTGGAATCATAAAAGTTACTATATATTTATAGATAGGTATAGACATTTAGCTCGAGGGTTATTGGCCTTTTGTAAATACTAAATGAATTCTGAAAGAAAACATAGAAAAGAGATAAATATATGTATATATACTTATAGATATTTCTCTATATTTAAATTGCATGGAGTTGTACAAAGTATATAACGTATTCACACACAAAAGGCAGTGTGTCAACCTCTTGAGTTATATACAATTCAAATACTTTTTATCAAAAGTCTATTTACAAGACTTAGAAAATTATAATCCTCCCTATGGTATAAAACCAAGAATCAAAATTTCCAATACATAGTAATGCATGCCATCATATTGTTTAAATCGAATACCTTCTTGTTAAGAGTTTTCTCCCCTGTTCAAAATTGTTCGATCTGTTTATTCCATGAAGGATTTAAGATACAATTAACCAAGTTACCTAGGGAACCCTAGAACAAAAGCTATCATAATAATACTACCCTAACATGACACTCTATACTACTATGAACATAACTTGTAAACTGAGACTCAAACACCAAGAGTCAGAACTCGAGTACCTTTTGAGCGTGATGAGCTCATGGATCTAGTTGAGTAGAGTGAGTAAGTCCTGTAAAAAGGAAAGAATTGAGAATTAGTAAATCAATGTTAAGGGTCAATTAGTGCCAGAATAAAATTTTAATTACAAGAACAATACTTAGCTTGAGACTTTGGGTGTGAGGGGAGGAGTGGAAATAGAAAGTTCTGATGGGTACCCTCGCAAAGTAAAATGGGATCCCATCATTAGTTTGGTAAGAAAAAGTCTTAATTTTGGAATTGTAGATAAGAAAGGAAAACAATGCCAAACCATTAATACTTTCATAATATAACTAATTCATACAAATCATACATGTCCAAAAGAGGCATCTAACACCCTATTCATATTACATTTGATATGTTTTATGCTGAAGGGTTGTGACAGTCAAGTTTTATTTCGAACACAAAAATATATGCACATATAAAATTACAAGTAATTACTTGAATAAAGTTAGAGACGAACTATTAAATCAATGGCTCAAAAGATAACAAACACATGGAACATTATTAAATATGTAAGCTATAATGCATAACCATAACTAAAACGTCTACAAAGTATAAAATTATCCGACATAATTTCCCAATACAAACCGCAACTAAGGTTACGAGTTATTCTTCTCACATTTATTAAAAACTTACAAACGGATGATAAAGAAAACGTGGTCAAGAACAATATTCTGGACTTATAAACCACTTGTCCTCTATGCTAACCTTTGAATTGTTTAAATTATGGAGTAACTTCCCACAGTGAAAGTTTTAAGATTGTAACTTTTTCCATTCAAGTTCGAACAAGGTAACTCGATCTAGTTATTAAATCTACACAGCGGAAAAGAAAACCTTATTGAATTTACAGAATTGAATTTACGATAGAAACTAATTCACAGATGTAATATTTTCATATTGAGTTGGATGCGTAACCTCTTCCAGATTCGAGGGTTCAAAATGTTGCGACTTAATCAAAACAAGAATACAAAGTTTGTAATATATATCTACAAGGATATTTAACCTAGTAGGATCCTCAGGAGAGAGGAAGGTCATGAACACAAATGTAAAATAAAAAGAAAAAAACAAAGAAATGAAACTCAAGTATGAGTGAAAAGTCGAGGTCCCGATTGTACCGGTAAAAACCGTAATGATTTTTCCAAAGTATAAATTTGATAGAATCCACATAAAATAGTAATACACTATCACTTCCAGGAGACACTACCTGTATGAAACGTTAAGAGTACTGTGGATGTTTCAAGCATGGATGATTTTAGGGGATAAATTTCTCTCATGGGCTAATTTTCCATGGTTTCTCCGAAAACGAGATTCACTATTTTAAAATTGATTCACCCAAATTCTATAGGATAAAATTATTTTGCCTTAAAAATCACCAAAATTTTATAAAAACTTTATAAAATCCTTAGAAATTTGATTATTTTTACAAAAATATCGCCAAAAAATTATATTTGGCATATGAAGGATTAGTAAGATTCGCCAAGGTTTCTACATTTTAAAATAAATTTCCATCCTTAAAATCATCCCTGTTTTCAAGTAGATTTCATGCACGGGGTTTCAACGTTCGGCATGACATGAATGACAACAACAAAAACTTACCAGATTAATCTTTAGGAAGAAGTATGAGGATGCTTGCTACCGACAGTAAAAGAAAAAGAACCTAGCAGTGTGACGAGGCTATCCCTATTATTTTATTGACCTGACTGGGAAAACTTCTTACAGAGCCTCAATGGGTAGCATGAGTGGATGGTGATTTCATTCGTAGGCTAAGCTAATATTGTGATCGCCACGAGATGGGTTAAAATTATACAATACTCAGAATGGGGATAGGTCATATCCAAGAAACCAAGGATAAGAGAAACTCAACCAATAGATAGAATGACTCTCATTAACAAATGACCCTTCAAACTACCTATTTTATAGGAGAACATAATCGTGATAGTAGATGAACAATTACCTGGTGAAGGAGGAAACCAGATGGTCACGCATCCATCCTCCTACATTACAAGCAACATGAATCTTCAGGTCACCTTTCCACCTTGTTTTCTTTTCACACAGAGAACCTTGCAGAGATTGACACTGGGTAGTATTACGAAAATGTGTAAGAGCCAAAAGAAAGTGAGACGTAGTTACCAAGAAACTCTCACATCTCAAAGTAATGGTGAAGGGATGCATGGGTACACTTCCATGTGGTTAAATGCTCTTAGCACCTCCACATTGGTCAGGACAAGATAGGATCAGTACTGTGTAGAGACCTAATAACTTTCAAGAACAAAGGCAGTATGACATTTGCAGGCCAGTCTGACTTCTCATTTAACCAAACCTTAATGATGGTCAGTGAAAATCCCTGTCATTAAGTCGACATAGATAGTGATGGATAGAAGGATTTAGGTCAGATTCAATAGGTTTCCAGGTCTAGAGTTATGACTTGTCATCCCAATGGAATCTCAACCCTTAGGGTTATGTATCATATGGATCAGAGCCTGATATTTACAACTGGCATATGTTAGTTTCCCTCCATCTACCATGTTAAGGTCTTAATGAAAGAGAAACTGCCAATAATGACCTTTCATGTAACAATTAAAGTGTGCATTTCTGTAAGAGCATGACTGTTAAATTAGATATATATAGTTCACATTTGGGTAGTGTTACAAACTATGGAGAAAACATAAACTTGCATAAATATTTGATTCATGAAAATACACTACCTTTCCCGACTATAAACATAGGTTATTTATATGTATATACCTATATAGGATTGTGGTAAGGATCATATGTCCATGGGATTTTACAAATGAGTATCGATATAGAGGTTTAAAACTATAGATAAGAAAGAGTACATTTGTGAGGGAATATTGTGTGGTACTCCTTCATTAGATATGAAATGGAAGATTTTTAGTTTTGTTTAAAAGTAAAATCCAGGTTGGGGTAGTTTTCCCTATAAACCTGAGGAATTAACCAAATCATAGTCCTCTCAGGGATAAATAAATCTCTAGCATGTTGAGATGACTATTGTGGCATGTACCGAGTTAATGTACTAAGTATGACCTCACAAGAAGGCTATCAACTTGTTATTAGCGATTATAGGTTAAGATGATTAAGTAAGAAGTATCAATGCACCTATCAAAACAAAAATTATTTATGTAAATTTTGGGGTACATTACATATGGTATCAGAGCGAGGTTACAACACTTGGACCTTAAACAGGGCCAAAAATGTTTGCTTAGCACATGCTTTTTGTTTAATGAAAAACTAACAAAACATTTACTGTTACAAACATAACAACTTGATTTATGTTGTGATAATGGCAGCAAAGAATGAAGGGGAGATTAGACTTGAGGAGAATCCTGATGTAAGTTCTGTCCAAACAGAGCCTTATAAAACTTAATTTAAATAAATAAATGTTATGATACTTTCTTTATTGTTCTCTATTCAACATACTAACAGCTCATTATTCAACATAATTTATAAATGAGAGCAGCATGATATTGAATAATGCATGATAAGAAATAACATGTTCAGCATAAAAAAAAATGAACAATATAACAATAATTAACACAACATAATAATGATGATAAATACCTCAAACTGATGTTGTACTGAAACTCTGCCCCAAGATGAAGCTCTGCCGAAAACTAACTAACCTCCCAACTAGCTAGGAACAACCTATCCGTCTCCCTAGCCCCAGGATTCCTTACAGTTTCGTGGCCCCTGAGCCCAAAATTCCTAGCAACAGGTGCCCCATGTGAAATTCCTCAAGCAAACTCCTCAAGTAAAACCCAAATGAAACCAGTAATCCAGATACAGTCCAAAACTGTTCTTCTCTTCACCTTCTCCCTCTCCCATGAATTAAAATATCCTAAACCCAAAAGAGCTCCCCCTTCCTGAGTGCTTTTCCTTGGCTTATGTCCCTTCCCTTTCATTATCTACCGCCTTATTTCCCCATTAAACCTCAACGACCTTATCCCCCCTTCCATAAATGGGTCCATCTACCGATACAATTATATTATAAAATAAGTCTTCAAAATAAAAATTAATAATTTATTAAACTAATATTCATTAAACAAATATTTAGTCATGATAATTAATTAATAATTTATTAAACTAATATTCATTAAACATATATTTAATCATGATAACTAATTAATTAATTAGTGTTGTTACATACACCCACCCTTCAGGAAAATTCATCTTGAAGTTAAAGTAATTTATAATACAAGGGAAATGGCACATGGTTCACACATTCATATCCAATAAACAACATTATGAGTAGGTAAGACAAAGAAAACTCATACATACTAGTGTACATGTGCAAGAAATGCATGTGTATCTAGCACATGCAAGTCTCATGCATGTAATAATAACAATAAATATCACCTCTATAGTAATTTATGTATGCATCCAATCCAATCAACAAGACTATTCATGTTATAAAAGATAATAAACCAATCAAATGTTTGTGAAATCCCTTAATTACAATAAGCGAGCTCAACAATGTTTATTTAGAAAATTGTAGTTTAGTTAAGTAATTATGAATATACATGTATACACGTTTTCTTTTCAAAAGGAAAAACAATAAATTCCACCATAAGGAAAATCTCCATTCACTCTCAACTATTTCTATCCATCCTTCCTCCCTAACTTACCTCCATATTCCATTCCTATCCTTCCTCTGTTGGACTATCTTGGAGCATCAACTATATTGAACTAACTCCAAATAGAACTTGTAAGCGTAATTGTCACTATCTTAAGCAAGCTTCCCTAGCAGGCAACTGATAGTCATCATCACATGTCTAGGGAAGTGTGATCTAAAACCATCCTCCCATGACTCCAGGTTTCAGAGGATACATGGTGGGAAATTACTCCACACTTCTTAATAAGACTAGGGTCCACACCCTACAATGGAATATACAGTGGCACCTTGTTGCTGGGAATTTTGTCATCGTTTATTCTATTTTTGGGCAGTCTGAAAATTTGCAGTGGTCCATATATCATAACAATGCATTTGTACCAATATAATTTCACATACAAAGATTCATACCATATTTTTTCTCAGTGGGTGGTCATGACATCCACTTTTATTACCATTATCCCTTGGCTATTTCATAGCCCATTGACCTGCAAATTAGTCTATAACAAAAACTCATACATATGTATGAATTACCATCTTGTAATTGCATACAACCATAATATCAATTCGGTATCCACATAACAACAAATTTAATATCAAATTTTTCAAGTTAGAAATAGATCTCATAATATCCCCATAGATCAATTGACGTTACTCGTTCATAGAATTTTCATTTACATAATAGATCGCATCATATTCATCATCATTCAAATAACATTTAAACATTCATAGACTTTACATTCTCATAATAGATCACATCATATCCATAATCATTCAAATAACATTTAAACATTCATAGAATTTACATTCTCATAATAGATTACATCATATCCATCATCATTCAAATAACATTTAAGAATTCATAGAATTTACATTCACATAATAGATTGCATCATATCCATCATCAGTCAAATAACGTTTAAACATTCATAAAGGTTCCTACATCTTAAAAGTTCAAGTGTATCATTAATAGTTTCAATGTGAATAGAAAATAAAGGTGATTAGGCCTCAATTAATCCTAGTTGTCTAAGTCAAAACGTGGTGTTACATACACCCAACCTTCGAGAAACATATTCTCGAGGTGGTCAAAAAATTTAGGGATAATATTGTCGTAATGTCTTGGCATCCTCCCAAGTAGAAGATCCTGGACTATACTTGTCCCTTTGGACCTTAAGTTGGTCTACCAGATGGTTCCTGAGTTGTCAGACTCTATGGTCCAATATGCGTAACGGTTCTACCGTGAGGGTTCTCACGTCTGATACCCGCAATTCCTTCCAATTTAGTTTATGTGATTCGTCAGCAACATAATGACGTAGAACATATACATGAAAAAACATTATGAGTTTTATGCAAGTGGGGTGGTAGTATGAGATGATAGGAAACGAGTATAATTTTCTCTTGGATTTTGAATGGTCCTATAAATCGAGGTGACAACTTTTTCCTCTTCCTGAACTGAATGGTACTCTTATCGAGTCTGATAAAAATGAAAACTTGATCTCCCACTTTATAACTTCAGTCAGTCCTATGTGCATAAACATAACTTTTCTGTCTATCTTGTTCTTCCTTTAGTCTCTACCTAATCTATATCACCTGTTCCTCCATATCTTGAATCAATTATGGCCCAACTGTTACTCGATCTTCTAATCTTTCCCAACTCAATCGTGTTCTGCATGGCCTTCTATATAGATCTTCGTAGGGTGGCATTATGATGGAGCTATGAAAACTGTTATTGTAGGCAAACTCTACCAAGGGTAGGTACTTCTCCCAATGGGTTTGATTATCCATGACATACATCCTAAGCATGTATTCCATGACTTGTTTTACTCTCTCAGTTTTCCCATATGTTTCTGGATGAGAAGTTGTGCTTAAGTTCACCTGCGTTCCCAACGCTGACTGCAAACTAGTCCAAAACCTAGAAGTGAATATGGAGTCCCTATATGAAATGATCTTCTTGGTTATCCCGTGCAAATGGATGACCTCACTTACAAACACGTGTTCCAGATCAGTGACATTGTCAGTGTCTCTAATAGAAATAAAATGAGCACTCTTGGTCAACTTATCAACTATCACAAGAATGGCATTGTGTCTATGAGATGTGAGCGACAACCCCACAACCAAATTCATAGAAATGAATTCCCACTTGGACATAGGAACATCATGTGGTTGTAGGAGACCTGTAGGGTGATGGTGGTCGGCTTTCACTTATTGGCACTCTCGACACTTGGTGATGATATGGATTACATCGCGCTTCATGCCTACCCCAAAGAAGAGATTCCTCATGTCTGCGTACATTTTCTTCACACCCGGATGTGCACAATAAAGTGCTTTATAGTATTCCTTCACTATGAAGCTTCAAATATCCCCACCTTTGGGGATGTACATCCTCCATCCATATCTTAATATCCCACTTGCTTCCAGGCTATATCCTTCATACTTTGGATCTAATTGCCTCCCACTCTGGAGTTTTGGAGTAACCTTTAAATACCAACTGTCTCCATGGAGTTGCGTTAACACATGTTCCTTTAGATTGACTTTTAAGGGTACCAAGGAGAAGACTCGTGGTCTCCTACTCAAGGCATCTACGACCACATTTTCTTTTCCCTTGATGTATGAAATACCAAAATTGTACTCACTCATAAAATCACTCCATCACCTCTGCCTAGCATAAAGATCTCTTTGAGTGAAGAGATGTTTTAAACTTTCATTGTCCATTTTGAGCTCAAAGTTTCCTCCCACTAGATAGTGCCTCCAAAGTTTCAGAGCTAGCATTACAACTGCCAAATCTAAATCATGAATAGAATAAATCTCCTTGTGTTGCTTCAACTTTCTTGATGCATACGCTATCACTCCATCCTTCATTAGAACGACCCCCAACCCTTGCTTCGAGGCATTCGTGCAAATGTGAATTCATTTTCCATATACATCTCTCGCATAATTGGTGCTCTAGTTAGTAACCTCTTAGGATCAATGAATGCACTATACCATTCTTTTGTCCATTCATACCTGACCCCCTTGCACCTCCGATAATAACCCACTAGCCCCATGAAGCTTCTTACCTCATGAGAATTTTTCGACACTGGCCATTCCATAATGGCCTTTACCTTTTCTGGGTCCACAGAGATTCCTTCACCAGAAATGATATGACCTAAATAGTGAATTTCTTTCTAGAAGAAGGAACACTTCGAAAACTTCCCATACAATTTGTTCTCTCTAAGGCAAGAAAACACTACTTGCAAGTGTTCCTCATGTTCTCTTTAGTTCTTGGAATAGATGAGGATATCATCTAGAAAGACTTGTACAAAATAGTCTAAGTACTTCTGGAATACATTGTTCATGAGGCTCATGAATACTGCTGGCGCATTGGTCAATATGAAAGGTACTACAACGAACTTGTAATGCCCAAACCAAGTTCAAAAAGAAGTTTTAGGAATATCGCCTTCCTTAATCCTTAACTGGTGATACCCTGATCACAAATCAATTTTTGAGAATACCACTGCTCCTTTCATCTGATCAAAGAGATCATATATATGTAGCATTGAGTACCTATTTTTTTAGTGTAGCATGGTTCAAGTCACTGTAATCTATACACATTCATAAGGAACCATACTTCTTCTTCAAAAACATTATTGGTGCACCCCAAGGTGAGACACTGGGCCTTATTATCCCTAAGTCGAGTAGCTCTTTCATCTACATTTGCAAATCACAAAGTTCTGGTGCTGTCATCCTATATGGAGTCTTGGAAATGGGTTCTGCACTAGGTTTTAACTCAATAGTAAAATCAAGCTCCCTCTTAGCAGGTAACCCTGACAACTTGTTCGGAAAAAAATCTTTAAAATCTGACAATACTGGGTTCTGATTCCAGGAGGGTCCTTCCCTTTCATTCACTACTTCCACTACATATAGTCGACACCCTTGCCTCATGCAGATCTTAACCTTCATAGTTGAGATAATGTGTAGAGACACTTTTCTTCGTACATCATGGATCTCTACTCACCTTCCTTCATCGTCAACAAAAGACACCCTTTTTGAGAAACAATCTACCATAGCTCGATGGGATTCTAACCAATCCATTCCTATGATTAGTTCATACATCCCGAGAGAAGTGACGTATACCCTCAACTTGTTAGTACACAATCCCAGGTATACTAGAAAATTATCAATGGTAGGTCCTACTACTTGTTTTTCCCTCGAAGCCATCTCGACTTGTTTAAAGTCGTCCTGTTCATAGGCTGCCAACCCACTCTTGTCTAATGCAAAAGGTGAAATGAAACTATCTGTAGCACCAGAATCAAATAAAATTTTATCATTGATATGATTTAGTGTACCTGATGACTCCACCACCGTGGATTGATTTTCTTTTTGGCGATTATTAACCACTGCATAAATATGGTGGCTTCCACTTTCTCTTCCCATCGGAGCCTTTCCTTCTCTATGCACAATTCCTTCTTGCAACTCTGGGTAGTCATGCTGGTAATGAGGTCCTCCACATCCCCAACATGTAACATGATATGGAACATGTGCAGTAATCTGTGATAGTCTCTGAAATGATTTTCTTCCCCTAGAACCCCTACCACTACTAGCTACTCCCTAAGAAGGTCATGGACCTGCCTGCGTCGTTGGTGATGACTGGGATGATATACTCACTGCCATTGAAACACCTATGAAAAATTTCCTTGTTGTGAATCTATTACCATAAGGAGGTGGCCTAGAGCTCCCTCTCCTGGAGAATGTCTTAGAGGCCTTCCCCACGAATCCAATATGGTGTGGAAGGGTCAATCTCATACCTCTATTTAAGATCATGTGTTCCTCAACATAACATGCATTTTCAACTGTTTCTGCTACTGAATATGGTTTCCACATCCATACTATGGCCCTTATCCTAGGTTTTAACCCATAGACAAAGCTTTCTACCTTTCGTTGATCATTATCCATGTACGAAACATATTTTACCAATTCCATGAACTTGATATCGTACTCTTCCATGGTCGTGTTTCCTTGTACTAGAGCATGAAATGCTCCCACCTGTTGTTCCTCGTAGTAAGATCGTAGATATTTCCTTTGGAACCTTTCCTCAAAAAGTTCCCAAGAGACGGTGTCTGGGGTAAGGTGCAACTTCCTCTCCAAGTTTCCCCACCAGTTCAAGGCATTGTCCCCTAACTAAAAGATTTATATTTTCACCTTTGATGTTGAAGCATAGTCTCTTAAGGTGAAACATCATGTCATTCCTTCCAACCATTCTTCATCACTTTCACTGGCACGACCCCTGACAAAATCTAGGAGTTTGATCTTCTACAGTTCTCTAGTGATTTCTTCAGGTGGAGAACCTCCTCCTGAATCCCTTGACACTTTAGGGTTACCCTCTTTAGATGGTGGTGGCTCCACTTCGACCCCTCCAGGCTGACGCACCTTTAAAGTCTCATTTATATCTTCCAAAGAGTGCAAAATGAGAGTCAATTCAGGCGATGGTGGTGGGGACATTGGCAGTCCTTGCGACGATGTCCCTCGACCTTGATTTGCTTGAGTCCTAACCATCCTGTATAATTGAATCTTCATCAACCAAATGTTTGTTAGGGAAGAGTCTAAGGCAATTCACATTTGCGCAACTTATACTTGAAAACATAGGGTTAGGCGTAAGTTTTTTTTTACTTGCCTATAAATAGACATTACTCTCTTTAGGGTAAGTGGCTAGGTCAGGGTTAAATCATCTAAGCTCATTGTCTTTGCCTAAGAAAAATACTCACTCTCTTGCCTCAGTAGCTATGCTAGCACTGTACCACACTCACCAATTTCTCTAACTTACCTTCTTAGCGTGCATGAAGCCCCCTCCCCCTTATCATGGTTTAAGTCCTTAAAATTTTCATTTAAAACTAGTTAATGTGATCTTGAACATACTATTGATTAATTATTAAAAACTAATAATCTAGTATAAACTTTAACCTAAGTTTCAATAGCCTTAATCAACACATTCAATTTAATCCAGAAAATTAATATTATTATTAGTATGTAATTAAGTACTAGTTAATCACTTAATTAATATGTACTTAATTAGT
>ML809395.1:8298-42754 GCA_009831015.1 Picea engelmannii
TGCAAATTGATAAAATCATTGTATGGTTTAAAACAAGCACCTCGTGCTTGGTATGAAAAGTTAACTGAACATCTTCTCAAGTTGAATTATAATCATTTCAATCTAGATGATGCAACTTTATTTGTTAAGAAAGTTGGAAGATCAATTGTATATCTAGTTGTCTATGTAGATGATTTGCTTATCACAGGAAATAATGATGATTATATAGCATCTATTAAAAAGGAGTTGCAAAAGGTCTTTGATATGACAGATTTGAGATTACTACATTATTATCTAGGGATCGAAGTAGATAAAAAACCGAAGCACATTTTTATTTCTCAGAAGAAATATATTGGAGAACTATTGAGCAAATTTGATATGAAGGATTGTAATCATGTTTCTACTCCAATGGAGCAGAATCTAAAGCTTACTTGAAATGAAGGTAGTGCATTTGAAGATCCAACAAAGTATAGACACCTTGTTGGAAGTTTAATTTATCTTACTACTACTCGTCCTGACATAAATTTTGCTGTAGGAATACTTTTCAGGTTTATGCATCAGCCCCGTGAAGGTCATTGGACAACAACAAAATGAGTGCTCAAATATTTAAAATCCACTCAATCATATGGCATCAAATATTTTAAAGTTTTAGACTTCCATCTCATTGGTTATTCAGATTCTGACTTTGACAGAGATAAAAAGCATGGGGTGTCTACTTTATGTTATTTGATGAATCTTGAATCAGTAGCCATCACTTGGAGATCACGAAAGAAATCATTTCCTACTGATTCTACAACTAAAGCCGAATACGTTGCAACAGCTCAAGCCACAAAAGAAATCATTTGGCTTCAGAAAATTCTTGAAGACTTGCAGGAGAAACAAATGACTTCAACGCCTCTCTTTGTTGACAATACTTCTGCAATACAATTGGCCAAATATCCTAAATTCCATGATCTAACCAAACATATCAACACCAAATATCATTTGATTCGACATCATGTTGAGGCCAAAACCATTCATATCAATCATTGTTCCACTTCAGAGAAAATTGCGGACATCTTTACTAAAGCTTTGGGTTGAGAGAAATTTGAAAAATTTCGAATGATGTTTGGGATGACAAATGTCCCTTCGGATTAAGGGGGGAATGTTAACTAATAACTAATCCGACGGTTTAATTTAATCCGACGGTTTAACTGTCTGTAACTATATCCGCCCGTAACTATAACTATCCATAAATTGTCCGCCTCCACCTATATATAATGCATCCGCATCCGTTTTTGATAATACGAGAGATTGATTTGTGTTCTCTATATTCTGTGCGTACTGTGGAGTTTATTTGGCCTGTTACATAAATCTCTGAGCAAAATATTCAAACACTTGTCTTCAAACCTTTCATTAAAATATTACGAAACCAATAGTTCAACTCTCGAACCAACCCTTCATACATTCCAGATTACAAAATATATAACCCCCACTTTACCTTTCAGCCTTCATGAATCAATACCAACTAATTTATTATTATTAGAGTAAGTTACAACCACATGAAAACAATCCCCTAAACTAACTTCTGAAATATAGGATTCAATTTTCAATTTAATAATTACAAGGTAATATGACTAAAAATACATCAATTTATGATAAAGCGACTGATTTCTCGAGTCATCATGTCAATTGGTCACTTTTTCTACAACTGGAAGTTGAATGGATGCCAACTTGGAGGACTGCTGTACTTTCACAGCGTTGAGACAAGGTTTGTTGCAAAACTGCACCTACATCACTTTCGCAGTGAGTGCTCGTTGTGAAAACTCTATTTTTAACTATGTCAAATACCATGAAGGAAGAAAAGTAGTTGTGTTGTATTCCAATTTGGAGATTACCTTCTCTTGACTACTCCTTATATTCAAAATTACTACCAAGTGTTTTCCCCTATGAAATCAATGCCTCGACCAACTAGCTCATTTGATGAATAACATGGCACAATCTATCTCTTTGTCAAGATTCTCAACACTCCATTCTTTGGAATATGTTTTAAATACCTCCTTCACAAATGCAAACATCTCAGAAGAATGATCACATGCGATGCAGTGCAAATACATTTCCATTGTGATGAAAATTATGTTGTGGTTGCCTCTAGACTTATAAACACTCCATCTGTATTTATAATTTTAATTATATGCTCTCTAGCATATGCAATTTAGCCTCCAAACTGTTCTCACAACTTGATAAATTTGCGGAGGTAAATTCACCATAATTTCCATTGGAAACCCTCTTTGTAATGATGATTTATAATCTATGACAGTTTAGAATCTTATACCAAACTTTTTCCCACCATCTTGACTGTTGCGAACATGTTGTCAAAGACAGACAAGTTTCAATAGTGATACTACCTCATGATGATTTCATTAGAGCTCTGGCCATAATGTTCATTCTTCTCCTCTATTTTGTTCATAATGAAACTTACTGCGTGTAGAACCATCCTTTTGCTTATAACTTACGTTTCCTATCCCCGTGATTCTTTGTATGCAACAATTGTTGATCTCTAGAATCGGATGCGCTTGACAAAGAAAACCTCTGGCTCAATGTGCCATGAATTGATGAGCCACAACTTCCAGAATAGAAGTCCATTTGCGACATGGATGCATAAAGATTTTTGTTTGGTTTATAACCCCTGCCTTGCCAAACGCAGATACTAAGATTGTGTATGAAAAAACATTGGGCTCCACTCCTCGATGGCCTTCTTCTGTCGTTGGTGAAATTGCGGGAGATACTATTTCATGATAAACTTATTCGATCTATATAATTGGCTTCTCATTGGTTCTCTCATTTGGCGCTTCTCTTATTGATTGCGTGTCTACTATAGTTTATATAGCAATGTTCTCGACACCAGAATTTTCTAACACTTCATTTGCCATCTATGGAGATACTTTGACAATAACTGGTGAAAACTTTAACATTCAAAGATCACTGTTATCTGGAAATGCCACTTGGAAATATTACCTTAACACCATCTGGCATTCTTTTGTCATAGTGGCAACTTGATAGCATTGATCCTCATGTGATTTTGGACACTCAGACATAGAAGAGCGTCGATCGATCTCACCCGTTCAATAGGCAGGCTTGACACTATGTTTTCGGTGCATGTTTTTATTTTTACATCGGGGGGAATAATCCCACATGCAAATAAATGTGAAATATTTTATATTTTACATACACAAGTGCCTCGATGCTAAATAGACATGTTGTGCACAGTAGTATCGCCTCTTGTGATCTCTTCCCTCCTCGTGGCTTGTGGGCTTTGCGCTTGTTCGTGTCAGGTTTTCGTTTCCGTTTCGACATGTGGAATTTGATGCTATGTTGATATGACTTGGACCTTGGGATTTAAGCCCAATATTTTTTCAAAACGTTTTAAAAACTAGAAATTTCTTTCAATTAAATAATAAAAGAATATAAAACTTTAGAATGCTAAGCCTTGTACCCCTTTTTTTAGACTACGCCAAAAATGTGCTCAACATTGACCTGCAAATATAGAAGAATGTGCACCTCCGAGAACCACATGGATCAATATTTTTCTTATGAACTTTCTCGAGAGCCCCGAGAGTAAACTAGATTTGAGAAAGACAATTTGTATTTGGTCAAACATGTAACTTCTGCAACATTTCCATATTTTTTCATTGATGAAATTGGCGTTGATGTTGGTTGTTTGGCACTACAAGAACATCGAGCTTGGGAGAGCTATGAAATGAGCGCTTCAAAAGTTTGAAAACGCTCATGAATTGACAAAAAAATTATAAGTTGCCAACACCATCTTTCCATGGCTTTTTCATAATTACTGCATAAGACTTGACACTTATTCAACTCATTTCTCCATCTACGATGTTATTTATGTAGTCCTCCCTACACCCAATAATGTTGTAGATATTTTCAATCATAGAGCTTCGTGCATCCTCCTCCACCGACTCATTGTATCTATCCCTTTCATAAGGATCTATAGGTGAGACCATGTGCAGGCTGTGTGTCTCGAAAGACATTTGACTATTCTTCAATCTTACTACAAAATTATTGTCAAAAGCCCAATCAATTCCCAATAATGTAGGGTTCCCAATAATGTAGGGTATGGTTCAAACTCACCCATAATATCTATGACTTTGAATTCATCCTTCTCAGTTTTTATATATACACTTCAACTTGCTCTAGTTGATCTATTCGGTAGAGCTTGTACTGATTTTACAACCATAGTTTGATGGGCGACTGGACCAATTCTTGTTTACCCATCACCTCCCAAGATTTGTTTAGAAAAATATTCATGTTAGATCCTATATCCTACATGAATCCATCCATATCATATCCTCCAACCTCTATTGTCATCTTGAATTATCGGCCAGTGTGCTTCTGCTTATTGAACTCACATACATATCTTTCTAGTAGAGGTGTTGAGATGACTTCCTCTACCCCTTGTGCTTTCATGCAAGTAACTAACATCTGGGTCAACTTAATTGCAGCCTATGGATGTTTAAGAAATAACAAAAAACAACGTAAGAAAGTACTTACTTGATCATCGATGTCTGCATTGCGCTATAAATCATGCAAGTCCTCTACACATGCTGCATGTTGCAATTCCTCCAAGCATTGCTCTTTCGTTTATTTTTTTGCAGTGCACCACAAATCGTCCTATATGTGTGCTTCTTCAATTGAACTAAGTGTTGCATGTTGAATTTCCTTGCACACACGAGCTTCTTCCAATGAGCGTTGCGTTGTGTGCACGAGTTCCTCCTTAGCTTGAGCCTTCTCCAGGGATCTCTGAGTTTCCTTTTGAACTTCTTCATGGATCTGGGCTTCTTCCAACAACCTTTGTGTCACATGATACACCTCTTCCCGAATCCGAGCCTCCTCAAGTGACCTCTGAGTCTTGCGTTGCAAATCCTTGTGTGTTCTTTCTTCCTCCATAACTCTCTGTGCATTGCGTAAAAATGTTTTTTTCTAGGAAGCATCAAAATTCATAGGGGGTTGGCTTTCCTTCCTTGTCGGACCGTCCTATCCTCAGCCTGAGACTTCACCTTTCTTAAAGTGTCTTCTTGTTCTTACTGTTCCTCATGTTATCGCCCGAACATCAACTTCTCTTTACTTTTGATCCTTGCATGGTTGTGCATGCTCCATGTCACACTACTTCTTTTCTTCTCACTTTTTCAACAAGTTGGGATAGTCCTCGACAACATGCTCGGTTCTATAGAAATATGAGCATAACAATCGCGACTTAGTACAAAAACTCAAAACATGACCAATCTCTCCAAAATGAAAACAAGTGGGGGGTCTGCCTCCTTCTTCACCATCTCTGTGTCTATGACCATGGCCATATCCACCTTTAGGACTTCCTTGGTATCTTCCTCACTCAAATCCACCACGATCACCACCCTATTGTTCCTCCTGTACCTAAAATGCATCATGGTTATTAACCTGCATGATCTAGAGTGAATGAAAATTATTGACATCGTTCCCGATGAAATTACAAAACTCAGAAAATGGGGTGTGATTTATAAGCGAGATGGCACATGGCTCCATTGTCTGCATATTTCACACCATTTCATTCATCCAGATGTAAATTGACTTGACACTCTTGTTGCCACATAGTTGGGAAGGAGAGGGCAATGTTCCTTGTGATGGCCTTCATAGTGATATGTGGTACACCATATGTGCTTAATCTCTAATTTGGCCTTTTTCATGTCTTGCAACTACATCATCAAATTGGTCATTTGTGACTACACCTGTGCCAACCTATCTAAATTCTCTACTCCTCTTGGTGTAGCTTCCAAGCGCAATGAAATCTTGACTACCTCTGCCTAAGTTGCCACCTTCTGTTGGGTGAGTGGGACTCAAATATGGGGGAGTAACCATGCAATAAACCATTCTCTATGTTGTATGTCATGAATTTGGAATGTCAACCTATCAAATATGATATTGAACCGCTAGTCATAATCCGAGACAATTTCTCCTTCTTACTGCTTGATCTCTTTTATCTCTGTGATACATTGAGATTATAACTTAGGCTTTTGAAATTCCCTAAGAAGATCCTGTATAATCTCTTTCAGGGACCTTGCTTGTCCCTCCAATGCACTAGACTTGTATTTCATGTACCACATTAAGTATCTCTCCCTGAACATGGTTTCCAGCTACACAATCCTTGCATCTTCGTTCGTTATCCTCTTTACAAACCAGATTGATTCACATGTAAACAATTTTTTTTTTGCATCATCTCTACCCATTCCATGAAACATGTGAAACCTCAGTGTACTCTCTTGCTTCAACATACTTGATCATGAACTAGTTCCTCCTATCTAATTATTAAGGGATGGATTCCTCAACACCATACTTCTCTTGGTGAAGTAACACTTACTTATCCTTCTTCTTCAGTTGTTTCTTCTCCTATAACTTCTTCTTCTCTCTCTTATACTTCAATCTCTTCACTATCTACTATATTTTCTTCTTGATTTAAAATGCGCAAGGGGCATTGTACAAAGGGGGGTAATTCCATCTTCTTCTAAAAATTCTTACAAGGTGACCCAGAGAACCGTATACTTCCAACCACCCAATACCATCTACTATTGTCCATACATCTCCCCCACCACTAAGAGAGCCTCCATCTTCTTCTTCTTCTTTTTCCGCACCAACACTCTACACTCTATATTTTGACCCTTCATGTGCATTGCCACTATGCACACTATTTTATTCTCCTATCCGCACACTATTTTCCACTTCTATCCATGCACTTCCACCATGCGCACTAATTTCCTTCTCTATCAACAGACTATCACCATGTTGAATACTAACTTGTCTTCCTACCAGTGCATCACTACACCATGCAAAAACTTCTCTTCGTGTCAACACATCATTGCTTTGCACTTCATATTCCTCGTCTGTACGTGCACTATGATCATGCGCATCATCTATTGATCCTAATAGTGCAACAAAAGTCTATGCCATCCCTTATGTTCCTATCCATAAACCAAAATTGTGCGCTATGTCTTCTTTTAAGTTTGTATCATACCACAATAGCCAAATGGTACATGATTCGTCGCCTAGGGCCTCACTATCATACAGTTACTACTGGTATATTTGATGCCAAGCCTCCTTGTAGGCCTATCCTTGTCTGTGCTCCATTCTGGCACAACATCATTTCCCACACCACTAGCTGGTGTGGTTTTTTTCTTCCTCTTGGGCCCGACACCTCACCACACACCCTTGGCTAACTCTTCTTTACTCCTCTACTCAACTTTCCTTATCATCTTATCCCTTCTTGCATATCTCTTGATTCTTCTTCTCCACTGCTCCTCTGGGTCCATTTTATTTCTCACCTCATCTCAACACTCTTTTTGGATCCTCCTCATAAGATACATATCCTTACTCCTTTTCCCCCTTCTGGTTGTTCCACGTCTCATTATGTTGTTGGTCATAATCATTTGGGGAGATTTCCCGATGATTCCTTTCTAGTTTCTTGTGGTCTTCTTCTTGATTTTCGGTGCAACTAAAAAAAATTGGACCAATGCACACTTGTTAGAATTTAGCTTAGCACACAGTTGACAAAACTTGGTTCAGTGCACACT
Organism: Picea engelmannii; assembly: GCA_009831015.1. Lineage (NCBI taxonomy): Eukaryota > Viridiplantae > Streptophyta > Pinopsida > Pinales > Pinaceae > Picea > Picea engelmannii. Next base: position 15,873 of record ML809395.1, read on the forward strand.
TATGTTCATTCTTCACCCAAAATTTGGACAAAACTTGGAATGAGCGTGGACAATTGCGTTTGTGCTCACACGAGACTTGACCCAAAACTTTGAGTGCCAATAAGTTTTAAGAACTTGGATCATAAAAAAATTGATTATTTATAAGAAGATTATTTTAACTATTTTCAATTTTAATTTAAGTTTTATAATTTAAATTAAATTAATTTTTTTAATTATATTCAAAATTAATCATACACAGCATTATAATATGTAAACACCAAAACAACACAACTTGATTAGTCATATTGTTTTCCTTAGACAATAAAAAAAATTACATTATAATATGTAAACACCAAAACAACACAACTTGATTAGTCATATTATTTTCCTTAGACAATAAAAAAAAATTGGAATACAATGTTTAGAAAAGTTGTAAAAATATTTCACACTAGCAGATAAATAAAAAGAAAGAAAAAACGCATTCTAGTTAAACAAGGCCAACTAGAAGCCCAAATGTTGATATTTATACAACACAAATGTTGATATTTATACAACACATGGCTAGAGTGGTGAACCTAGTAACGATAAACATGTTTTGAACACTTGGCACATGGTTTCCAAGATTATGAAACTTCGTAGCGTTATCTTCTGGTCCTTATGGGACGAACCCTCCATTTCCCTACTACTACTCTAGTTTCTTTATTTTTCACAAACTTATTCCTTTCAAAACTAAGCGTTAAATCCTATCTATTCCAAGTCTTCCGTAGCATCTTGCACTTCTCTATCTTGAGGATCTGCTAGAATGCTTATTGATATAAGTGATAATATTGTACACCTCAAAATCAATAGACACTCCGAAAAGGATATCAAGGAAGGTATGGATTATGTTTACATGTATGGATTATGTTTTAATCTCCTTCCATTCGATTAATTCCTCTTAAAAATCTATTTATGTACTTGTTTTTGTATATAGGCATTAGAACAAAAGAGGAATTGGGTGGGGGAAATTGAATTCCGTACCAGATTTTAAGATCACTACTTTGGGATTTTGGCTCCTTCGACCGTGTTTATATAATGTAACATTAGGTGTGTTTTTATATTTAAAGCGATTCTGCGATGAATTTAATATATAGAAAAAAGCATGCCCTGACTTGCTTTTGCTTTTATATTTAAAGCCATTCTGCATATAGAAAAGAGCATGGCCTGCCTTGTTTTTTCAAATAAGATATCATGAACATTTCTCTTTTTGACGTTTAGATGTTGTATTATTAGTGGTATTCCTACAATGTGACCTTTAAGATCGCCCCATTGAAAGGAGTTTTCAGTGTTGGTAGATTAAAGTATTTTCAGAGCCAAACTTAACATTTAGCACGATATGCTATTCTCTTGTTTTTGTTTGGGAGATTTGGCTCCATGTGATCAATATCAATAGAGATTACATGATCAATATCACATCATATCCAAAGGGGATAGGGTATGTACATCTCGTAGACTTTAGCATTCAAATTATTGAAGTGAAAACATATAACAATCTATGTTGTAGATATGACTTATAATCATATTGTAGGATAAATAGTAATGATTGGTTTTATTAAATTTTTTATTTTTAAAATTGTTTTTTATTTTTGTTGAAAACCTAATCCCTTAAGGGTTACCAATGTGACTCAATGTATGAAGAGTCATGGAAAGTGACAGAGTGTATGAAGAGTCATGGAAAGTCCAAGAGACCTTGTACTAGAATCCAAACATCATCTAAATGTGTATATATGTGTATCATATCCATTAATAAATAATAGTTGTATCAATGCAATTATACTCTTAGGCCTTATGATAGTTTTCCATAGAATTTATTTATCATTTATATTACTCCAGTGTGCAAAATCATCCCTCTAAATGCCTTCATCTCTGAATATTCTCTGCATCTCCCTACCTACCAGTCTGCCTTCCTCAGTTTGTGCTAGTTTGATCCCTCTGCTAGGGTTTTTTCGTTAATCTACCTTGTGTAATCATTAGGGTTTCCTATTTGTTGTGCATAATCATTAGGTTTTCCAGGAGAATCCAATGACTACTGCAACCTTAAGTGAAATCAACAGTTTTATTGATTTTCAACTAGGGTTTTCTGGAATAAACTCCAACGCCATGTCAACCATGAGTTTATAGATATTCCATCGTTCGAGAAATGGAGAACATGAACAAGCCATCTAAACCATGATTTTATAGATATTCCAGCAATGGAGAACATGAACAACATCTTACATGAAGGATCTATGCAGGCCTATCTCTAGACTAGATAATCATTCAATTAGAATAGCATAACAATATAGCAAAAGATTAAATCACAATATCATAGAATCAGGTTTACAATCCATGCATAAAGAAAGAAGAAATTATTATTCAGGTAGTTGCACAAAAAGGGTGTGTTCAATTGTGATCAACCTTGATCTTTATAACAATACATATCCTCATAGAACAAACAATTAGCTACTCCTGATTGAATGCTTACAAAAATTTATTTTAGAAAACTACTCGTGCATTTTACATGCATTATTTAGTCAGACAATCTATATCTAAACACAAATCGAGAGGAAAGAAAAATTAAAATAGATTGCATCATGTAAGATGATTGACAAGACTGCATCAATTACGAGCATACTCCCCCTTGATGCTGAGAGGGCTCACAATTTGATCTCAAAGTTTCAAAAATGAGACTTTAGCAACAACCTTAGTGAAAATGTCTGCAATTTGTTCTTGAGTCTTTATATACCTTAGTTCTACTTCCTTCTTTTGCACCAAATCTCTAATGAAATGATAATTTAAATCAAAATGTTTTGTCCTTATATGATGGACTGGATTCTTGGCCAATTTGATGGCACTAGTGTTATCGCAAAATATCAATGTAGGATGAATTTGTTTCTCTCTAATTTATTCTAGAACTTTTCTAAGCCATAATGCTTGTGTACTTGTTGAGTTGACTGCAACATACTCCGCTTCTGTGGATGAAAGTGCAACTATACTTTGCTTCTTTGAGCTCCAAGTAATCAAACCCGAACCAAAAGAGAAACAATGACCAGATGTAGACTTTTGGTCATCCAAACTACCTTCCCAATCAGAATCACTAAATCCAACAAGATTAAACCTTTTAGAAGTGTAGTAATGAATACCAAAATTTAGAGTTCCTCTCACATAACTCAAAATCCTCTTGGCTTCCTTCATATGGATTTCATATGGCTCTGTCATGTATATTGAAACAAGAGAAATTGAATAAGCAATATCAGGTCTGGTGTGGGTTAGAAACATCAAACTTCCAACAATACTTTTGTATGTTTCCTCATCAACTATTTCAGCACCATTATCTCTAGACAACGCAATTCCATGAGTAGTTGGAGTGGAGGCTGGTTTACAATCTACCATATCAAATTTCTTCAACATATATTTTTCATACATTGTTTAGCAAATGAAAATTTCATCCTCATTTTGAGAAACCTCCATACCCAAAAAATATTGCATGAGACCCAAATATTTCATCTCAAATTCATTCATCATAGCAATTTTAAATTCATCCTTCATCTTTGAACTACTACCCATATAATAAGTCATCAGCATATAGACTTACAATAGTAGTATCATTACCTTCTTGTTTCTAGTAAAGTGTAGGTTCACTTTTACTTCTATGGAATCCACTCTCCTAAAAATATCCATCAATCCTAGCATACCATGTTCTTGGTGCTTTCTTGAGGCCATACGAAACCTTCTTCAACTTGTATACTTGATGTTCTTTTCCTTGCACTTCAAAACCTTGTGGTTGTTTCACAAGGACTTCTTCTTGTAAGTTCCCATTCAAAAAGGCTATTTTCACATCTAATTGATGCATGCTCCATTTCTTCTGAGATGGTAATGAAATCATCATTCTAGTAGTCTCTTGTCTTGCTATTGTTGCATTTTTGCATTGTTGTGTCAAGAGATGTGATTTTTGATGAAGGGGGAGTTTATGGTCATAAAAAATCCATGATGATATGTATAAATTTGTTTTGGATAGGGATATTATTGATGATATTGATAATGAGAAGCCCACTAATATTTTAGTTCCAAGTGTTACAAATCCACCAAGTATCCCCTCATCGAATTCTTCAGTTCCAATTTCATGCCCAACATCAAATTCAAGTTATGCAAGGAAGGTAAAAAGATTAAGTGACATTTATCAAAGGAGTAAAAGTCCAGCACATGAACAAAATCCAATAGGTGAGACATAAAAAAATTCTTTACCTTCGAAGACTGATTTTGAACCATCATGGTTTGAAGATGCATGTACTAATGAGGTTTGGGTGCAAGAAATGCAAGAAAAGATAGGTTCTATTCACATGAATGATACTTGGGAGGTTACAAAAATTCCACACGACAAGAAAAAGATTGGTACCAAATGGGTCTACAAGACTAAGTACAATAGTGATGGGAGTGTTGAAAGACACAAGGCACGATTAATTGCTAAAGGCTTCACATAGAGGTATGGAATTGATTATGAAGAAACATTTGCACCAGTAACAAGACAAGAGACTGTTAGAATGGTGATTTCATTACCAGCTCAGATGGAGTCATCATATCAAGTGCACTTGTGGGACATCGATTGAGAATATATACAGATGTAGCAACTGCATCACCCCCAAAATAATTGTTTTATCCCTTGGTTTGTAACATACTTCTTGCCATTTCCACCACTGTACGATGAAAAAAAGCCTAATATTAATCATTTGAAAGTCTTTGGTTGTGTATCCTATGTCCATGTAGTTGATCATAAGAGACAAAAGTTAGATCCAAAAAGTGAGTCATGCATTTTTGTTGGATATAGTGAACAAAGTAAGGCTTACAGGTTGTATAATCCCCTCACTAATAGCATTGTTGTGTCAAGAGATGTGATTTTTGATGAAGGGGGAGTTTATGGTCATAAAAATTCCATGGTGATATGTCTAAATCTGTTTTGGATAGGGATATTATTGATGATATTGATAATGAAAAGCCCACGAATAATTCAGTTCCAAGTGCTACAAATCCACCAAGTAGCCCCTCATCTAATTCTCCAGTTCCAAGTGCAAGCCCAACATCAAATTCAAGTTCTGCAAGGAAGGTAAGAAGATTAAGTGACATTTATCAAAGGAGTAAAAGTCCAATACATGAAGAAAATCCAATAGGTGAGACAGTAATTTTTTCTTTACTTTCCAAAACCATCATGTTTTGGATATGCATGTACTAATGAGGTTTGGGTACAAGAAATGCAAGAAGAGATAGATAGGAATGATACTTGGGAGCTTAAAAAACTTCCACATGACAAGAAAAAGATTGGTACTAAATGGATCTACAAGACTAAGTACAACAGTGATGGGTGTGTTGAAAGACACGAGGAAAGATTAGTTGATAAAGGCTTCACACAGAGGTATGGAATTGATTATGAAGAAAAAATTTCACTAGTAGCAAGACAAGAGACTGTTAGAATGATGATTTCATACTAGGGTTCATATGGAGTCATCCTATCAAGTGCATTTGTGGAACATCGATTGAGAATATATACAGATGTAGCAACTGCAAAAAATAATTGTTTAATCCCTTGGTTTGTAACATACTTATTGCCATTTCCACCACTGTACGATTTTTCCTCTTTGCTACTCCATTTTGTTGAGGTGTGTAAGTGGTGGTGAGTTGTCTTTTGATGCCATTCATATCACAACTTGATTTTGTAGCCTCTTTCATTTTCCACAGGGGCTTTAAACCTATTGAATGTATCAAAGTCTTCATCCTTAGTCTTCAAAAAATAAACCCAACACTTTCATGAGTAATCATCAATAAAAGTAATAAAATATGATGACTTACCCAAAATCTTTATCTACATAGGACCACAAGTGTCTGAGTGAACTACCTAAAGTGGATAATGGGACCTCCATGCATTTCCTTTTGAAAATTTCTCTCTTGCATGTTTTCCTTTAGCCCATCCTTCACAAATATCATTTTGTTCTTAAACCTTAGGCAAACCATAAACTAATTCTTTTGATGTTAGAATCTTTAGACTATGAAAATTCAAATGTCTATAGCTCAGATGCCACAACCGACTTTTCTCTTCATATGCCATATTGGCAAGATGGTTTTTATGTTCTCCAAACATCAATGGAAACATCCTATTATTTTACATAGGCACACCTATAACCACCCTATTGCCTCTATTCTTATCATAAATTGTACATTGTTTATTTACAAACACCACCTTATAATTTTTCTCATACAATTGGCCAACAGTCAGTAAATTATTCTTTAATTGTGGAGTGTAATAAATGCCTTTAAATATTTTCATACCTTCTTTAGTATGGACTTCCATAGCTTCTTTTGCAAAAACCTCCAATGCTTTGTCATCACCAAGCTTGATCTTGGATTTGAAACTCTCATCCATTGTAGAAAAGAGCTCCTTATTTCCTAACATGTGGTTAGAACACCCTAAATCTAAATACCAAATATCTTTAGTGACATTTTTAGCTTTGTCATAAGATAAAAACAAATTGTTTGGAGAGGCTTCATCACCTTCTTGAGCATAATTAACACCTTTGTTATTATTACCTTCTTTTAATCTACAATCCCTTTCAAAGTGACCATACCTTTTACAATAATAACACTAGATATTTCTTTTTATCAAATCTTCCTTGCCTCTTCCTCTTGAACCACCTCTTCCTCTTGGATAATTTTGATTTTGACCTCTACCTTGGATTTGGTTTCTTTTGCTGCTAGTGTTGGCATCTTCATTTTTTGTAATTTGCAATTTTGAAGAAAAATATTTCTCGCCACTTTCTCCAAATGAATCTATCAATCTTTCTTCATGAGACATAAAACATCTAACTAGGTGATCACAGTAGACAAATCATTTCTTTCTTCAATGATTATGGCAACATGGTTCCACATTGGTGTTAGAGACTTTCACACAATAATCACTTACATTTTCATCTTCTTGCATCTTCAAATTCTCTTTTCAATGTCTGTAGCTTGACAACTTTGACTTGATCACTGTCCTGGTAAGCTTCTTGTAGAGTTTTCCAGGCATCCTCTGTTATCTTTGCACCTGCAATTCTTGGAAACAGACTTTTATCAAGAGCAATTTGAATATGAAATAAATATTAAGCATTCTTCTTTCCAGATTCCTTCTTAGCTACTCTATGATTTGCAGTAAGAGTGGTCCAATCTTATGGCTCTCCATAACCCGCTTCTACAATCTCCCATAGATATTTTCCTATCAAAAAGGTCACCATCTTGATGCACCAATAAGCATAATCACTTCCATTAAATTCTGGAATGGAAAAGGAATTTGAGTTTGACATGATTACCCTAAAACAACAACTAGCTTTGATACCAAATGAAGGATCTATGCAGGCCTATCTTTGGACTAGATAATCATTCATTTAAAATGGCATAACAATATAGCAAAAGATTAAATCACAATATTATAGAATCATGTTTACAATCCATGCATAAAGAAAGAAGAAATTATTATTCAGGTAGTTGCACAAAAATACTTACAACAATTTATTTTAGAAAACTACTCATGCATTTTGCATGCATTATTTACTTAGACAATCTATATCTAAACACAACAAAAAAGAAAAATGCAAATAAAATAGATTGCATCATGTCATGATTGACAAGACTGCATCAATCACCAACATTAAAGTCGTAATCGTTTGGTAGCATGGTCGTTCATATATCTTATTGTTAAGCTTACGCTCACATTTAGCAAAAGAATTGCACGGCCGATGGCTATATCGGCCTTGGATTACTACTTGGTAGGCATGGGTTTACTCACTGGATTGTCATATCAACCATCCACAGTCCCTTCTCCTCGCTTCTGATGCCGGCGTAGTTTGTCTCGTCCACCGCTAACGCTTCTATGACTTTTTCGCTTCATTAACAAGCGAGGATAGGAGAAGAAGCTCGACCGAGGTGCTTAGGGATTTATCATTATTGGTCCATTCTCGTGCTCCAAATCTGTGGTTCACTTCAAAGTTAATTAATTTGGCCATTGAATCTTCATTACAGAATGTGCCCGAGCTCTCTGAGAAGATCGACATCAAGAGTTAGCTCATATGTGACAATTTGCATCCTATAGTCGCTTTTGTCTTTGACTGAGGCATCCATTGATGCGAGGCGATTGGAAAGGGTTTATAAATGCAATGACAGTAGCAGGGAAACTCATTTAGATGGTGGAGAAGACAAGTTGTCTAACCTACGTGAGCAAGGAGAAACAATATATTTCAAATAATTTATCCGTGAATTTCAAGTCAGTTAAGCGTCGTACTGATAATACTTCCCACTTTGGCATAGAAAGAATTATTATCTAAATGATGAGGACTAGGGGATGGACAATGCGTAAATGACCGGGAGCGCTGGTTGTCTGTGAACGAGGAAGTCAAACACAACGTACGATGAAACACATATTAACACCTTATTAATAAATGATTGTGTGATACTCCCACATACTTGTATACAAGTGAAGTGTCCGGAGGGGATGCATGCGAGGAAGGCCAAGGAAAGAAAGAAGGACCAATCCCCCACCATTGATCTATTAGTTTCGATAAGACGGATTGATTAACTGAGGACAAAGTTGGATATTGATAATGATAACTCCATTAGAATTCATTTGGTTTGAGAACATGTATGGAAAACTAGTCTACATGCATTGGAAAGGCATAAAAAAGAATCCACAATTAAAAATGAAGAAATCATAGCCCAATATTAACAATATTCGGATTACAACTTTGATTTCAATTTCAATGTTTATTTAGAGAGATTTCTTATTGAAAGCATGGACAAAACGTAGGAGAAGAGGTTTCAAACTCGTTTCTTGAAGATCAATTCAATTCCAGAATTAAGGTATACTTGCAAATAGTCCTTTTGTAAGTTACTCATACTTTTTGAAATTAAATCTTGTAAATGGGTGCATTTTCAGTACAAGTGGACACACTCTATTAGTTGTTTTCCTTTTTTAGTGTGATTGTTAAAGGGTAGAGTTGCAAGAAACCTTGTGAGGTATGAGCTATGGCTCGAATTGATGAAATTTTAGAGTTGCATAACACTATAATCCTCTCCTTTATAGACAATACAATCACCATTGACAAAACCACTTCATAGTTTATTGTGACCTCCTTGCAAGTTACTCTAGGAAAATCATCCTTACTTCAAACTCAAATCTACTTCTTCATGACACACTTGAGCTAAATAATCTTCAATGACATTCTGAACCAGTCCTTATTCAGAACCCTAGTTTTGAATATGATGAAGATGATGATGCCCATACAGACCAACAATTAGCGCAAAAGTGACTCAATGAGCTAGCTTCAGATTCAAGTACATATCAACTTCCTCTTTCCAAGAGGATCATCAGACATTCGAAAGAAAGCCGGAAGAAAAATAATAGAACATGTATCGAATATGAAAATGATGTCACCTTTCATAATCTAGATTGCACCAGAGAAATCTAGTTCCAGAGTGCTCGATTGCACCAAGATAGTTCATATCCACGTGATCCAACACAAGAGAAGATTTTGATATGCCAACATTGTCAACGAGTTTTTCATGTTGAATATCAGTGTTTCAATCTTCATCCTTGCGATTATTGCGGAAAACACAATCATCGATCATAGATGTTTTTCAAAGGAAAGACAATTGTAAGAGTAAAGAACCACTATGGGTAGATTCCGTCTTGCTGACGAATTCACTCTCATGTATTGACACATCTTGCAGTGGACATATTTGTGTCTTCTCACCTTGTACTTGACAAGGGGGAACAACATCAATGATTAATAGTGATGCTTCAAGTTTCGAAGCCCTATGAGTCAAACAACAACAAAAAACGAGCTTGATTGGTTTGTGATTCTCCTTAAATCACCTCTTAGTAGAAGACTTACATCTTATGCTAGAAGATGGTTTGTGGTTTCCTTTAAACCTCCACTTGATAGAGGACCTTAAACTTATTCAACATCATAGTTTATGGTCATATTCAAACAAACATCGAGAGAACTTCTAATTAGCAGAAGACATCGACTTGCCAACTTCTAGCTAACTTAGGAAATGTTCGAGGAACCATTAATCCTAGAGAAGGGTTCCAGAGTTTGTGGTCATCTGTAAACCACCATCATCATTTGGTTTTTGTTCATACCCAAACCACCAGATTCAAAGAGCACTTTCATCCATTAGCAGTTGCACACTTCCAGATTCTAGCTGCTCACTTCAATTCCAACTCTCACCTTGGACTCATATACACATCTTCACATTAAAAAGGGAATATTGGAAACGTAGTTCGTTAGGGTTACCAATATGACTAAATGTGGACCATTTTAATTCTTAAAATCATTTTTATGTTTGAAAAATTCATTTAAAACTATATAAAATTAATCATTTAACAAACATCAATCAATCATAAAACAAAAAATATATTTTAAAAATTTTAAAACTATTTTTTAATTTTGAACATATTAACTTTAATATAAAAATTTCATAACCTTAAAAAATTTATAAAATAATTAAAATCAAACTAATTTTACTCAAACTCTATTACAATATACTCTACCTTGTACAAATATAATAATTTTTTTAATATTAAAGTTCTTCAACTACTATAATAAATTCTTTTAATATCAAAGTTCTTGAATATACCCTACCTTGTGCAAATATAATAATTTTTTTTATATTAAAGTTCGTGAACAACTATAATAAATTCTTTTAGTATCAAAGCTCTCACTGCATACGTGGTAAAATATACCTTGTCCAAATATAATAAATCTCTTAATATTAAAGTTCTTCAAAAACTATAATAAATTCTTTTAATATCAAACTTCTCCCTACTTGGGAAAATGTGAGATGAGAAAAACGCTAACGTTTATTCTAGTCATAATAGGAAAATAATAAGAAACTGAGGACAAAATATATGATATGCTATATTTTTCTATTTAAACAAAATAAATAAACTCTTTTAAGACTAAAAATATAAACTCTCTTTTTATATAAATTTATAAAGTTTAAAACAAATAATAATTCAATTTTATAAAACACTCAATTGTCATATCTATCGACTAACTATGTTAAATATTATTTCCATTTTATAAAAAATATCATATACTATATTAAATAAAAATCAATAAAGATTAAATAAGATAATGATTAATAAAATTTTAATTAGATTAATAGTATATTTTATATAATGGGAAAACTTGTCATAATTTAGTAGGTCAATCAGTTGTGGGGATATTACTAGTTGAGTCATTATCATTATTCAAGGAAAATCACAAACCAAAATACTTCTGAGTAAAATAGCTCTTAGCCAAACAAAAACAATTTTAAGTTATATTCTTTTAAATCATAGGTAAGATGAGAGTTAGGGTTTGAGATTAATCTTATAATAAATAGGCAAGATTGGGGTTAGGGTTTCAGATTATTTCTATAATAAATATGTAATATTAAGGTTAGGGTTTTACATTAGGATTAAGATCATTAAATTTTTAAAATGTGTGGGAGATAAGATGAAATTTGAAAAGCCTCCCAAGCCATCACACTCTTCATACTCTAAGTTAATCATAATAAAATGGAATGATTTAATTATCTAATTGTGACAATGAGCTAGCGAGCTAGGACCAAAAATATCCCATCCACATTTAGTACCAAAAATATCCCATCCATATTTAATCTTGTCCATACAAAAAGCATTAAGAACTAAAGCCCTATTAAATGTACCCATTTCCAATAGGTGTGCCTAAATGACCAACTATACTACCTATTATTTTGATTTTACTAAAAAAAAAAATTATCATATAAAATAAAAATCAACAATTTATTTTGATAAATTAAATAAGTTCATGACTAATAAAAATTTAATTAAACATCCTAGTCAATCTGACTCTGTTAATTGTCATCCATACATGTCTCTTTACAGTCGTCCATCATCTCTTAGATTTTATTGTGATTCCAATGGAAGAGGTTGGATGAGACATTCTTTAAAATAATCCATGGCTTCTTGGATATTGGGAGAGGTGAAGGTATCTGTTAGAATTGAAAATGCATAAAACACAATTCACATATGATAATAAAAAATCACAGAGATAAGAAACACAAATATTTCACGTGGTTCACCCAAATGTTAGGTTAGGTCCACCAAGAAGAAGGTATGAGTTGTCTTATTATTCATATCATGGAGATTACAAGAGCTCACTCATACATCTCTCACATCCCCCTATTTGCCTCTACGAGAAAACATAAATTTATATATGTTTACACAGGAAACTGATTATTAAATGCAATATCATCCATATTCTAACTTGGTCTTGTTAGTTACAACCAATGCTAAATAATAGGATCAAAAAAATATCCTTGGAGGAATTCGTTGTCACCATATTCAACAATCTCCACCTTGACAAAAATTAACCTGATACCTTGCTCCTTCCTTCTGTTCATCACCTTTTCTGCAAGACAAGAGAAGCCAAGCACCATCGTAGCTTCTCTAAAAGTACTGGTTTTGTGAACATGTTTGCATAGTTCTCTTTTGTATGCACTTTCTCGAGAGAGACTCCACGTTCATCGATGAACTGTCTTACAAAATGGTACTTGATAGGTATATGTTTTGTTTTACTGTGGTACGCTAGATTCTTAGCCATGTGAATAACACTTTGACTATCAGAAAGTAACTTTACTTTACCCTGCATCCTTCCAAACTCACCAAACAAACCTTTCAACCAAACTGCCTCTTTTCAAGCATGTGAAGCAACTACGTATTTTTCTTATGTAGTGGATAAAGAAAAAATGTTCTGTAGCTTTGACATCCAGCTAATAGATCCACATGCAAGAGTAAATAAATAGCCTTAAGTCGACCTTCTCTTGTCCAAATCACCTGCAAAATCAAAATCAACATATCCACAGAATAATTCACAGCCACTGTTATAAGTGATACAGTAATCACTTGTGCCTCTCAAATACCGAAGCACCCATTTCACTGCTGCCCAATGCTCTTTATGTGGATTTTCTATATACCTGTTGATAACCCCAACTGCATGTGAAATGTTTGGCCTTGTACTAACCATCGCATACATTATAATATGGTATTCGAGACATATATTCATTTTCTTCTTTTGTACTAGGACTTAAACTTGAAGAAAGCTTAAAATGGGAAGCCAAAGGGATTGAAATGGTTTTGCATCGTTCATACCAAACCTCAAAAGTATCTTCTCAACATAATTTTGTTGTGACAACCAAAGATTACCATTCCTCCTGTCTCTGAATATCTCCATGCCCAAAATCTTCCTTTTTGCTCCTAGATATTTCATATCGAACGTCCTAGCCATCTGAGCCTTTAACCTGTTGATGTCAGTTATGATTTTTCTTGTTAAAAGCATATCGTCAACATGCAATACTAAGATAATGATTATGTCATTATTCAATTTCTTAAAGTAGACACAATGATCATACTCACTCCTTTTATAATTTTGGCTAACCATGAAAGAGTCAAATTTCTTGTACCATTGTCTGGGCGACTGCCTCAGACCATACAATGATTTCTTGAGCCTGCAAACAAATTTCTTGTTGCGATTCTAAACGAACCCTTCATGTTGTTTCGTGTAAATTTGCTCATCCAAATATCCATGTAAGAAGGAAATTTTAACATCTAGCTGCTCCAACTCCAAATCAAGTAATGCAACTAATGCTAACACAATTTGAATTGAAACAAACTTAAAATCTGGTGAAAAAATCTCATGAAATTCAATACCTTCTTTCTGAGAATATCCTTTCGCAACCAACCGTTCTTTGTACCTTTCCACTTTATCATCAACACCCTTCTTCAGCTTGTAGACCCACTTGCAACCTACAATTTTTATGTCTCTTGGAATTTCTACCAGGTCCCATGTGGCATTCCTCTCGAATGCCTTCATTTCATCCTTAACTTCTTCTTTCCATTTATCACTGTTAGAGCCCTTCACAGCTTCCTGATAGCATGAACGTTCATCATCATTATTACTTAAATAAACTGACGAAACAAAATCATCATACCTTCTTGGAGGAAGTTTGACTTGCGTAGACCTCCTTAGGGAAGTTTGTGGCTCATCCACATTTTGTTGATTGCTATCATCAACAATGTCTTCCTCTACAGGAAACTCTTCATGAACATCTTTAGAAACTTGTTCATGTTCACTTTCATCTGTATTTGAACTGGTTTCAAACTAAATCTCTTGATACTTAGGTACGTCTTCCTATTTCATTTGAACATCTACATCTGATTTGATGAGATATGATTCATCAAATATTACATATTTTTTAATGGTGATATTGTGGGCAGTAAGATCCCACAACCTGTACCCCTTAATACCATCACCATATCCAACAAAGATAAGCCTTTTTTTATTTTGGATCTAATTTAGAACGCTGATGTTTCAGAATTAGAGCATAGTCTTCACAACCAAAAAATCTAAGATTAGAATAATTACAAGGGTGACCTTTCCATACCTCTTCAGGAATATTTCACTCTATCGTTGTTGATGGTGATCGATTCACCAGATAACAAGATGTAGTTACTGTTGCTGCCCACAGTTCCTGCTGCAATTTGGTGTTACTTAGCATACTCCTTTCTCTTTCTAGAAGAGTCATGTTCATGTGTTCAACAACTCTATTTTGATGAGGAGTATAGGTAGTATTTTTTTTCTTATCAATCCCAAAATCCTTGCAATAGTTCTCAAATTCCAATGACGTAAATTCACCACCATTATTATTTCTTAAAAATTTAATGGACCTACCAGTGCTCTTTTTTACTAAAACTCTAAATTTCTTGAAAACAGTAAACACATCAGCCTTTCTTTTAAACAAATAGATCCACACCTTCCTAGAGAAATCATCTATAAAAGTAACAAAATATGACGATCCTCCATATGAAACTATATGGGATGGTCCCCAAACATCATAATGGATATAATCAAGGATTCCTTCATTGGTGTGTCTTCCGATTTTAAATTTCTGTTGTTTTCCATAAATACAGTGCTTGCAAGAATCTAACTTTAAAGACTTTAGACTATGAAGTAACTTGTGATCAGAAAATACCTTCAATCCTCTTCCACTCATATGGCCCAACCTCTGATGCCACATTCAAACAGAATCAATGTCATTCTCGGATATAGTTATTCCATGATCTGACTCGGTTCTTCCTTCTAACATAAACATGTTTCCAACCTTTTTTGCCTTCATGACCAGTAGGATTCCTTTGTATACCTTCATAACTCCACCTTGAACAATACTTTTATATCGTCCAGTATCTAAGAATCCCAAAGAGATTAGGTTCTTCCTTATCTCAAGTACATGTCTCACATCAGTTAGTATCTTAACAGTTCCATCAAACATCTTAATTCAAATGTTACCAATTCCCAGAACTTTACATGATATATCATTTCCCATGTAAACAATTCCATCATCTATAGACTGGTAAGTAATAAACACGTGTTTATGAAGACACATGTGATTTGAAGCACCAAAATATAATAACCATTGTTTATCATGACGTGAACCAATACTAATTGATAAAACTTCATTAGTCATACCTGAACCTATTGCTGAACCTATTTCGGTTGCATTTTCTTTGTTTATCTCTTTTGGAGGGTTTTCTTTGGAGGCTTGTTGTCTCTTCCAACAATCCTTCTTCAGGTGTCTAGATTTTCCACAAAACCAACACTTAAGTTTGCTCTTCTTTCCCTTCTACTTTGACCGAGAGAAATCCCTTTGAACATGTCCTCTTTCCTTAGGTCTGCCACTGACCATCATCGCCTCAGATGTAGAGGTTTCTATATTTGATTTCTTCCTTATTTCCTCATACAATAAAGCTCCAACAATAGCATCAAACTCAATACTTTCTGTTGAACAAAAAATAATATAGGTAACAAAGTGATCCCATGACTCGGGAAAAAAACATAATAATGTAATCTCCTTATCTTCATATTCTAATTTTACTCCCATGCTAGTCAACTTGACTAAAAGAGTATTAAAAGTATTTAAATCATCAGCTATTTCCGTACCTTCCATCATGAGAAAACTGTACAATTGTCTTTTTATGAAGATATTGTTCATTAAGGATTTTGTCATATACACGCTTTCCAGCTTCATCCACAAATCGACTGTTGTCTTCTCCATGACAATGTTGAACAAAACATCATCGACCAAAAATAGACGTATGGCACTCAGTGCTCTCGCATTGATCTCATCCCTGTCTTCATCTGTTATGGTCGCAGGTTGATTTGATTTTCCAAAAAGTGCCTTTACCATGGCTTGTTGCACGACAATATCGTGCATCTTAACCTTCCAGATCTTGAAATTGTTTTTTCCATTAAACTTCTCGATTTCGAACTTAGCACTCTAAGTTTTCGTCATTGGCAGAAGGAAAATAAATTCCAAAACCACTACTTATAATAACCAATCCCTTTAAAATGTGGAGAAATAATTCTATAAACCCAAAAGGTTTAATAAAACAAAAATTAATAAAAAACCTTTTTACTTCGTACCTTTACTTTTTACTTCATACCTTTACTCCATAAAAAAACCTATTTACTACATACCTTTACTTTTTCAAAAAACATGCGAATGTTTTATTGAAGGGAGATCGATGCTCCTTCACTATGGAGAGCATCACTACGCCTCTACCACTTCCTAGGAAGCACCGATGAATTTCTACACAATTCTCACCTTCGACACCTACTCAATTCACCTTCTCTCTGATACCAATTGTTAGAATTGCAAATGCAGAAAACACAATTCACATATGATAATCAACAATCACACAGATAAGAAACACAAAGGTGGTTCACCCAAACTTTGGGCTAGGTCCACAAAGAAGAAGGTATCAGTTGTCTTAATATTCAGATCATGGAGATTACAACAAGTCACTCATACATTTGACACATCCCCCTATTTGTCTCTACGAGCATACATAAATTTATATACATATATAGAGGAAACTGATTATTAAATGAAATATCATCCATGTTCTAACTTGGTCTTATTAGTTACAACCAACGCTGAATAACAGGATAAAAAAACTATCCTAGGAGGAATTCGTTGTCACCATATTCGATAATATCTCCATATTTGTACATGCCCAACATGCCTTTGACCACCTCGAAAATCATCTTCTCACATCAGAAAAGGACGATGCAGTTACCGATGTTGTTCGGCTTGAGAAAATCCCTCGTCAACTCCTTCAATTTGACCTCGAAAATACCTTCGATGTGATTGAGGGCCTCTTCCTTTGTACATCTAAAAGGATTCCCTCTCATATAACATTTTATACTAGAAGCCAACTCTCCATGACCCTTCTCATTCCATCTCCCTCATTAGCTCCTTCAATCTGGCCTCCAAAATACCTTCGATGTGATTGAGGGCCTCTTCCTTTGTACATCCAGAAGGATGCCCTCACATATAACGTTCGATACTAGAAGCCAATTCTCCATGACCCTTCTCATTCCATGCCATTGAATCCATTGAAAATTAATTAATCGATTCTCCAAATTGATTGAAGATTATTAACAGAAATCAAATGACTCAGATCCCCGGTAGTCAAAGATAGAGAAGCAAATAAGAGAATAAATGTAATCATAATACCCTAGTCACCCTACCTTATATGTCATTATGTCACTGATTAGTCAGGTAAGGTAGTTAGTCAACTCTATGAACACATTTTTTGATCCAGGATGGTTGACTTGTTCAAAAACCTATGGCGGAAGGGATTGGCCCATCAACAACACTCCATTCACAAGCAATGGATGCATGGAGCTTGAAATAATCACATTCCTTATGTACTCATCGAATTTGGGCACATGTTGAGCCACTTTCCATTCAGATTCTTGCAAATAACTCAATAGATAGTCCTATTGTTGTTCAATTGGAAGGAATTTAGGATTAGACATTAAATGATTATTCATCGACAGTATAGGCTTCATAATAGTTACTAACAACAACAACAACATAGAATTTGGTTGAGATACCCAAGAAAATGAAATTTTAAATTTAAAACCTTAGGAATCCAAAAAAATGTCATAGCAATCGCTATTACTCTTGCCCATATCTGAACCTATTAAATACTTCAAAATTTTCATTCCTCTTGTTGATTGACATGAATCTGCATTTTTTTCCAAAACCTATGTGTATGTGTGTGGGTGGTCCACTTAGAATTAGGAGAACACCACACCATTGAGGCTATGCTCACAATCTATTATTCAATGAAGACATATTACATCATAATATAGGACTCCAGTCTACTTAGGCGGTTACAACAAACAACACGAAAAATAGGATCTACATTAAACACTAGTAGAGTTTGTCTAGCTAACTATCTAGTGCTCCATTATTTCCAAGTCTCCCCCTTAATGGAGAATGGATTGAATTCTACACCTAATATATCCCTAAATATCTCAAACTTAATCTTTCCAAGAGGCTTAATGAAAATATCAACAGTATTTTCACAAGTATTACAATACATAAGAGCTATTTCATTGGACTGCAACTTTTCTCTAACAAAATGAAACTGAGCGTCAACATGCTTTGTCCTTGCATGATAAATTGGATTATTTTCCAAGTTGAATGAACTTTGATTATCACATTTGATCATTGTGGGTTCCTTTTGATCTTGTCCAACATATTGAAGAAGTATTCTCAACCAAACATCTTCACAAGTTGTTGCACACAAGGCTTTATATTCTTCTTTAGTAGAAGACAAAGATATAGTAGACTGTTTTTACTGCAACATGAAACAATCCCGGATCCAATCCCAAACGCATATCCAATGGTTGATATTGGATCAGCCGGATTGCTAGCCCAGTCAGAATCTGAGTAACCTGTCAACTCAACATCAGATGCATCAGTATATTTAATACCATAATCAAGTTTTCCTTTTAGATACTTGAGTACCACCTTTAATGCATTCCAATGGATTTCTTGAGGTTTCACCATAAACTGACTTAACACACTCACATAATATGCAATATCAGGTCTGGTTGTGGTGAGATAATTTAAAATACCCACCATTTGTCTATACATAGTTCTATTCACCTCCTTCGAACCATCATCACAAGAAAGTTTCACATTCTTATGCATGGGAACAATAGAAGATTTACGCTGATCCATTTTAAATCTCTTAATTACTTCTCTGACATACTTACTCTGACAAACAAAAGTGTGGCCTGCATTTCTCCAAACTTCAAGACCTAGGCAGTAATATAACTCACCAAGATCTTTCATTTCAAAAACTTGTGACAACTACTCCTTGATTTCAACAATTAATTTCCCAGCATTTCCTATAATTATTAAATCATCAACATATAAGGAAATCAATACTATATACCCCTGCTCATCAAATTTGGTATACAAATTTGGATCACTTTTTCTCGTCATAAAACCCCATTGAAGAAAGAAAGAGTCTATCTTCTCATACCATGACCCAGATGCTTGTTTTAGTCCATACAGTGCTTTCTTTAACTTACACACTAAGTGTTCTTTCCCATGTTCCACAAACCCTTTAGGTTGAGTAAGGTAAACCTCATCCTTTAACTCACCATTCAAAAATGTAGATTTAACATCTAATTGGGGTATCTTCCAATGGTACTTTGTAGCTAAAGAAATTAATAATTTGATAGTATTCAATTTAGCTACTGGTGCAAATGTTTCAGCATAATCAATACCTTTTGTTTTTGAATACCCCTTTGCCACCAATATAGCCTTATATTTGTCTATACTACCATTTGATTTAAACTTGGGTTTGTATATCCATTTGCATCCAATGGGATTTTTATGTTTAGGAAATTCAGTCAATTCCCAAGTATTGTTTTTCATTATAGATTCATATTCTTCCTCCATTGCATTTTTCCATTCATAATGTTCATTGGCTTCATTAAAAATCATGGGTTCAATGACATTTGAAATGCTACTCATTAGTGCATAGTCTCTATACCTCTAAGGGAGCCGAACCTGTCATGAAGATATTCTAAAATGATTATCTTCCTCCCCACTTTGTGAATATCTGTCTTCGCCTCTAGATGATCTGTGACTGCTTGAAGTGTCCATATCACTGAGTCGTTCTTGCTGCTATATTTTCTGGGGTTGGGGTTGTTGTTGTGGTTGTTGCTACAATAATTGTGGTTGTTGTTGTGATGATTGTTGTTGTTGCTGCTCTTCTTTAACTCCTTCATCAAGAATTCTATGCCTTTCCTCATGACTATTTTCATCATGATTTCCTTCTTCCTACTCATGGAAAAGTACATCTCTACTCACAAATACTTTGTGAGTAGAAGGATCAAACTATTTGTGTGCTTTGAATTCATAACAATACCCAATAAAAATACATTTAATGGCTTTAGCATCCAATTTCTTCCTATTCACCTTTGGAATATGTGAAAAATCCTTACACCCAAATACTTTCAAATTATGAACTGCAGGTTTGGAACCATACAAGGCTTAGAATGGAGTATTATTATCAAGAAAACTTGATGGACTTCTATTCTTTAAATAAACTGCAATATTTATGGCTTCAGCCCAAAATGTATTCGAGATATTCTTACCTTTCATCATATTGTGTGCACACTCTACCAGAGTTCTATTTTTCCTTTCAACCACTCCATTCTGATGTGGAGTGTGGGTTACTATAAACTGTTGTACTATTCCATGATGTTTGCAATATTTGATGAAGTCCCCTAATTTATACTCTCCCCCTTGATTTGAATGAAGAATTTTGATGGATTTTCCTGTCTACTTTTCCACCATGGTTATGAATTCCTTAAAGTACTCGAAAACATCACTTTTTCTTCTAAGGAAATAAACCCATGTGTATCGCGTGCAATCATCAATAAATAATAGAAATTAAAATGCACCTCCTAAAGACCTAGTTTGCATAGGTCTGCAAACATCAATATGCATAAGATCTAACACATCTCTCTTTTTCTTATCAGGATTAGAGGGGAATTAATCTCTGTGCATCTTTCCTAATGCACATACTTCACAAGCAACATTCTTATTCTTTAACATGGGAAGTCCTTCAACCATATTATGTTTCTATAATAACAATAAATCATGATGATTGATGTGGCCATAACTTTGATGCCAAAGACTCTCTGTTGGCATAGTTGGATAATTTAGTGTGTGATGTTCTTTGTTGGTAACATCAAGGTTGTATAATCCTCTTCGACTCCCGTTGCAACAGTTCTGTATTGGTCCAACAGATCCTTCACTATGAAATAATTCTTGAAGAATTCAACCTTCAAGTTCTGATCTGTAATGGTGGACAAAGAGATCAAATTTTTCTTTATCCTTGGCACATACACAACATTGTGAATGTGACGAATGAAACCATTTGACAATGTTATTGGAATGTCTCCATATCCCTTGATCTCATGAGAGCGGTCACATCAGAGATATATGCTGGCTCCATTATGTGTTTCCTTAAAATTAGTATACCACATCTTATTACAGGTCATATGCATCGATGCTCCAGAATCCACAAACCAGGCATCAATATGATATGTTTCGGCAGACAAAGCAACATTTGACACAAACAATCTAAGATCCCGTGAATCAAAATTTGGGGGTTCACCATTATCATCACTAGCAATAAACAATCTGAGATCATGATTTGAAGGTTCTTCTGCATAATGACCTGAATTTTTTCTAGGTTTATTCCTAGCCTCATCACTCTTATTCTTATGTCAGTCTCTAACAAGATGTCCAGGTCGACCACAATAAAAACAACTCTTTGACTCATTCTTGTGAGAGGGAATACCTTGATTCCACCTTGGAGATTGTCTACTCTACGATGAACTTCCTCTCTGCAATGAACTACCTCCTCTACCTCTTTCTCCTGATCTCCCTCTCATAGATCTCTTATTTGACCACAGTGCCAAATATTTATGTTGAAGCTTCAAATTTGAGTGCCTCTCTTCCTCTTGCAACAAAATACCCGTCAATTCTTCAAAAGTGGGAAGTTTCTCCCTTACCACGATACCTGTTATGAACATCTAATAGTCTTCTAGCATACCATTTAAGGTAATTGCGACAAGATCTGTGCGGGAAATTGTTTCTCCTATATTTCCTAGATTGTATTTCACCTCTTTAATGCGACCCAAAAATGAACTAACAGATTCATTTCCATCCATCTTAATTCCTAGAAATTTAGTTTTCAGGAACATAATATGATTTGTGTTGCTAGTTTCATATAAAGCTTTAAGCGTTTTCCACGTTTCAACAGAAGTTTTAGATTCTCTAATATGTGAAATTATGTTATCTTGAACAGACATACGCAACAATACCTTGGCCTTGTTCTCGTGCTTATCCTAGCCTTGGATCTGTGTTGTTATCACACTTTTAGTCGCATTAGGTTTCACTTCATCTGCCTTCACAATGGTAGAGACACTATAACCTTCCATGAGGGTCTGCATTTTGAATTTCGAGTTAATGAAATTCGAGCCATCTAATTTGTTGGCTTCGTTGAGGTAGGTCTCTGCCAGTGGATTCACCATCTCTGCAAGTGTCTTCTCGTCCAACCAGAAAATGGATCCTTGTTCCACCAAACACGTTTCAATCTTGAAGACGATGAATCACCAAGTATATGAAATTGTCATCAAATTTCTCTTGTGTTGAGCAGTCCGTTACTCTGCCTTCCAAAAAACTCACGCAAACCTCAACCTTTGTTTTTCAACTAGACTCATGCTTCCACAAAGGTAGCATACAACACTTTTCATACAAAAAACCCTTCATGATTTGGTGTGTACATGGTCGCACCAATTATACCAGCAACAAATGATCGACTCTCTTGTGACTTGATTCTCACTCGTCCGAATCTTCCAAGACAGTGGGGGTAGCACACTGGCCTCTCTTCAATGGTGCGTGACTCGGCAAAACGATGGGGAAACTCTCTCTACAAATACCACTTAAAACACATACCACATAAACCCCCCCCTCACTCAAGCTAACGAAGGCTATCTCAAGCTATCGAAATGGCGAATATCTCAAGATCGAGATAGATCTGTACACTTTGATGTTTGTGGACAGATCTGTACAGTTTGAAATGGTTGTACTCTCTCCATCTCAATCGACCCTTCTAAACACAGATTCTGTTATTCTCGCCTCCCAAAAATGGTTGGAGCTCCTCAGACTTGTGAAGGGGAACGCTAGCGCTCCTTCAATATGTCGGGTGGAGTGTGAGATAGACCTAGCAACACTACTGGAGAGTGGAGGGGGGAGTGCTTGCACCCTAGTGCTCTTAAAGGCATACAATTGGAACGTGATTTCTTTGAAAATTTTAATTTCACAAGTGTGAGAGCATCGACGCTCCTCTAACACTGCATAGGGAGTGCTACCGCATCTACTCAATTAATTCGATATCTTTCACTTTGTATCTCACCTCAGGGAGCTGGTTCTCTCGAATTTCCAATGCAGCTCTAATACCAACTTAGAATTAGGATAAAACCACACCAATTAGGCTACGCTCACAATCTATTATTCAATGAAGAAAGATTACATCATAATATAGGACTCCATTCTACTTAGGCAGAGTTTGTCTAGGTAACTATCTAGTGCTCCATTATTTCCAAGTGGTCTTGCCTTGTTTAAAGAAGATTACTCACTACACTCCGAAAATTTCTTAGCCACTCGCACCCTTGTTCATTCTCCAACTCCCAAGCCACTTCATGAATCATGTTGTAATAGATTTTGTAACAGGCCTTCATATAATCTCGAAGATTTTCTGTGAAGGTGAGGTCCCATCTAAAACCAAAAAGATGTTTATGATAACTTTTACATTGTCAACATCGTAATAGTCCAAACAACTTTTGTATAACCTATTTTATCTGGTATATAATAAGTTTTACATTATCAAAATCCATTTTATCTAGTATATAACAGCCGACATGTCCTCGGGACGACCATTAATATATTAAGACATAATCAATGTATTAATTAAATATCACATTTATGCAATACTATATAATAATAATAATATTATATTAATCTAATACATAAATATATTATATTAATTATATAAATTAATGATCTATTAATATGTTAATGTAATGTATTACATTAATGTAATATATAATAAAAATGTATAAATTAAAGTATTAATTGTCATTAACGTATAATGTAATGTATAAATTAAAGTACTAATACATTATTGTAACATATTAAACTATTAATACATTAGTAATATATTAAAACATTAAAGTAATAATGTATTAATACATTAAAGTAATATATTAATACATTGTATAAATAAGATATATCTACATGAATATATGGAAATCCTAAATGCATTTTTAAAATATTAATATACCATTAAAATAATACATTAATAAAGTAGTAATACATAACAAAGTACTAATAATGTAATGTATAAAAGAAAGTATTAATTAACATTGATGCATAATGTACAAAGTATTAATTAATTGATATATTAATCATGTAATGTATTAATTAATTTATACATTAAAAAAATCAATACATTAATAAAATAGTAATATATTGACCTAAATAACATTAATAATACATTATGCCTCGGATGGGGTGACACGTTGTGCAATATGGCCTTCCGGCATCGAGCCCAACCCATGTTTAAATGCGACAGGCCACTCCCCATCTATTCAGCATTAACGATGGGAGCAGGCCATTACAGGCGACCTCCGAGTGAGCGACTTCTCCCTCGCGCAAAAGGTTCGGCACTGCAAGCATTAAGTATGGAAGAATTAAAGAGAAGCCACGTGCAACTGTCCCACGAGACTGTGAAAGCAAAGAAGTCTGGTCCCAGTCGGCTCATTCTTTCTCTACAATTCCCCGTCGACTGTGAGCTCTGGTGTGTCTTTCTTTGTGTCCTGTCGTTTGTTCCAAGCCCTCGTGAGTCTGATACTTACTCCTCCTCCATGATGCCTAGGGAATGAGGCAACCCTCTTCGTGGGTCGACTTGACACACCCACGCTGCAAATCGCCAGAGGAGAAAACATATCGAAAGAGCTCTCTCACTGGCCAACTCCATTCTTCGGCACAAAGCGAGGGTAGCTCGTTTAGCACGCCGTGCTCCTAAAATTGAATCTGCAATGGAGAAGCGCACTCAGACCCCACCAGCACTGGATAATTTCCTACCCATAAGAATTAAGCACGAAGACAATCCTTTAACTGCGCCTGAAACTCACGCTGGAAGTACCTTGAGGGGAGAGCCTGGAGAGGATTTCCCGACCTGCTATGTAGAGGAAATACCATACACAGAAGAAACTTCAAAGGCCCTAGAGCCTTAGGCAAAAGAAAAAATAAGGAGGAGGCTCTGTGAGGATCTCCCATCGTGTTATGTCGAGGAGGAGCCTTACATGGATGAGGTCTCGCAGAGAACGAGCGTGGTAATAGTGCACCATACAGACATCACAGCCATGGACAAAGACGACGTGAGTGCAGAAGCAGAGAAGGGTAACCCAGGCGAAGAAAACACAAAAGGAATGCATGCATGCTCTGGTGTCCATCCACCATTCCTCCACGCGGCACACCTGGATCTAGTGTTTGAACTTCGAGGACAAATGGTAGACCAGGAGCACAGAGCCCTCATAATGGTACAACACTTGGATATGCTTTTGGACGCTTACTCCAAGGCCCTGGCGAATCGCAAGTGCCCAACGTGCGCCCAACCATTTGTCATTCAGGCCAGAGCAGTGTGGCAGGAGGACGAAGACGACAGGTCATCGGGTATATGATTTTGTCTTTATCAGTCTAGTTTGTAATCTTGTTGTTTAGAGTCAAGACGATATATTGCCATCTTTCCTGGTTTCCTTCGGGCAGGAATGATGGGGAAACAATATTTTGGTTCTTTTTCCTAGAAGCTACTCATGTGCCCCAAATTGTGCTAGTTTCCGGTAAAATGGCAGCACATTTGGTGGCAGTGGAATTGTTGTACCTCTCTGTATTTTTGTTAATATAATATAGCAGGTAACACCCCTTTTTTACTTAAAAAAAAAAAAACATTAATAATACATTACTATAATGTAAAAAATAAATATTAATAAATTATTAAAGTAATACATTAATACATTAAAGTAATATAATAGTATTAATATTAATGTTTTAATATACTAATACATTAATAATGTATTAACAGATTATATATAATATTCCATTAAATAATACATTAAAGCATACTACTAATTAAAGTACTAATGTATAATGTAATTTATAAATTAAAGTACTAATACATTAATATAACATATTAAACTATTAATACAATAATAATGTATTAAAACATTAAAGTAATAATGTGTTAATACATTAAAGTAATGTATTAATACATTGTATAAATAGGAATGCATTATTAAATTATTAATATACCATTAAAATAATATATTAATAAAGTAGTAATACATAACAAAGTATTAATAATGTAATGTATACAATAAAGGATTAATTAACATTAATGTATAATGCAGAAGGTATTAATTAATTGATATATTAAAAACGTAAAGTATTAATTAATTTATACATTAAAAAACCAATACATTAATAAAATAGTAATACATTGACCTAAATAACATTAGGAATACATTATTAAAGTATTAATACATCACTATAATATAAATATTAAATATTAATACATTATTAAAGTAATACATTAATGCATATTAAAGTATTAATACATTTATTAAAAATGGTTATGGTTAACTATGGTTCACTATGGTTAACCAGGACCATGGTTTCTTATAGTCATGCCTATTAATAACATTGTTACATTAATGTATAGTATAATCTATTAATTTAATACATTAATACATTTTTAAAGTATTAATACATTATGACATAAATGTAAGGTATAAATTAGAGTATTAATGATGATTAATGTATAATGTAAAGTA